>CM070017.1:2985736-2998236 GCA_036247105.1 Cirrhinus mrigala | reverse complement strand
AGTTGGTTAATTGGTCATATGCATGAAAATAAATGTAACATTTGCTTTTTTGCAGAAAGTGTTTTATTTTGATTATTTTAAAATGATTTCTCTTCTCTTTTCTTATTTTTATGGTTTTATTTTTTTTTATTTTATTTTAACGCAATATTAATTGATATATTGATGGTTTTATAAACATTTAGTGTTTTCTTATATTTCATGGTTTTAGTCTTATTTTTTGTTTTGTTTTAGTTTATATATTTATTTAGTCTAACATGTAATTTGTTTAAATGATTTTATGAATTCAAGTAATTGTTAATTATTTAAGTTAAAAATTATTTTAATTGTAAATTTAGTTTAGTAAATTTTAGTAAGTCTTTTATCTGAAGTATTAGAAAATTTTAATTTGACTTTTTTATTTCATTTTGATTATTTCATTTTCAGATGATTTAAATTTTACATTTTTTATTTTATAAATAATTTGTTTTATTTTAATTTTTATTTAATAATGTATTTGTTTTTTTGTTTTTTTTAATTTCATTTTAAAATTATTTTAGTTTTTCATTATAATTTTATAAATATTTAGTAAGCGTTTTATCTGGAATAATTTGACATTTCAAAATTATTTTATTTAACATTTTTGATTTCTTTTTAAAATTATTTAAATTTTGCATTTTGATTTTATAAATAGTTTTATTTACATTTTTTGTTTAGTAATGTATTTGTTTATTTTTTGAGATTCAATTTTTATGATTTTGTTTAAAAATTATTTTAGTTTACATAATGATTTTATAAATATTTAGTAAGTGTTTTATCTGAATTATTTAAAAAGTTACAATTATTTTAATTTGATTTTTAATTTGATTTTATAAATATTTTTAAAAATGTATTTGTTTAATTGAAATTGTTTTATAATTTATTTTTTTATTTCACTTTAAAATGATTTTAATTTGACATTTTCATTTTATAAATATTTGGTGTTTTATTTGAATTATTTTAAATTTTAAGATTATTTTAATTTGACATTTTCATTTTATAAATACTTTTATTTTAATTTTTATTAAATAATGTTTAAGTTTTTGATTTCTTTTTATTATTATTTAATTTTAAATTATTTTAGTTTACACTATGATTTTATAAATGTTTAGTAAGTGTTTTATCAGAATTTTTAAATTTGACATTTTCTTTAATTTGACATTTTCATCTTATAAATGTTTTTATTTTAATGTTTATTTAATACTGTATTTAAGTTTTTATGATTTCTTTTTTATTATTTCATTTTAAAATTATTTGTTTACACTATGATTTTATAAATATTTAGTGTTTTATCTGAATTATTTAAACATTTAAAAATTATTTTATTTTATTTTAATTGTGTGAATACTTTATTTTAATTTTTATTTAATAATGTATTTAATTTATGATTTTTTTTTTCATTTTAAAATAATTTTAGATTACATTTATGATTTTATAAATATTTTAGTAATTTTTTTATTTGAAGTATTTTTCATTTTAAATTTTATTTTTATTTTTATTTAATAATGTATTTGTTTAATTTTTTTTTATCTTCATTATTTTTAAATAGTTTTGTTTTTCCATTTTCCTGTACAACTTGTTCGCTAAGTATAATCAAAGATATACAATATTTCTGTGCAAAAAAGCAGACCTAAATTTAAGTTGTGTTTAGGATTTGTCTTCAATCTTAGGACTCTCAGAAACATAATCACAGTGTGTTGTTTCTCATTATCACAAAGCACGTTTTATTCATTACGGTTGTGAAATGTTATGTTTCATATTTAGTTTTGCTGCTGATATGAATCCAGCAGATGTTGGTGAAGCTCCGGGATCTTTGCCACGTGTTGCACGGCACTGAAGGTCAACCGTGCACAAGTTCACAAATCAATTTACGATGGTTCACAAGGTTCAGAGGCCAGATCTTCCCAGTGCACATGTTGACCACTTTTCATGACTTCTGTCTTCAGACATTTGGTGTTTTTTGATAGAAAAAGCTGATCCTGGATCAGTGGTTTGAGTTAAGCTCTACCTATACGTTTAGGACTGGAAAACCCATCACTAGAGAGGAAGTTGACTGTCTGAGCGTGATCTACATGTGCTCAGAGACTAGTTACAGCATTCTTCACCCGTCCTGTGATAAATTCCCTACTAAAAGCGGGGATGTACGCTCAAATGAGCGCATGTGAGATCAAGAGAGCACCTCGACTGTGCTGTGTTTACGTAAATGAGCTGCTGAAGTTCCTCAGAGTGAATGTAATGGCATATGGGAGCGTTTTTGTGACAGAAGGGGCTGGGAAGACAGGAAAGACATTAAGGAGAGCAGACTGAAGCCCTCCAGCGTTTGACCGAATGCCACAGAGACCCTTCATCAGACGCTCCCTCACTGACCTGCACATCCGGCGGCTCTTTGGGCTCACAGACGGATGTTTTAGGTGCTTGATCAGTGCAGATTCAGGGTTTTATGTAGTTGTGTTTGTTTTGTCTTTTGTTTTGACTGCAGCGTTGGAGCTGAAATGAATAAAACAGGGAAATATGACTGTCTGCTGCAAATCACTTATTTAGCCTACTTACGTTTGCTTAGTCACCTAGAAATACTGCAAAAACTTAGCTTTCGTATGTATAGATAGACTCGTGTGTGTGTGTGTGTATTTTTTCATGTAGCTATAATTTGAAAAATTATTATATATATTTATTTTTTATAAAATTATATTATTTATTTATTTAAAATGTTTAATATATATATTTTAATACATATACTTTGAGTATAAAAAAATATAAAATTATATATATATGATGAAATAATGAATTATTTGTGTGTATATGTTTGTATATTTTTATAATATATATTGTTTAAATATAAACTAAAATGTATATAATTAAAATGTAATATAATATTAAAAAAAGTATTACATATTTATTATATATCAAATGATATATATATATATATATATATATATATATATATATATATATATATATATATATATATATATATATATATATATATATATATATATATAATTTTCTAAAAAAAATTAATAATAATATTGTTAATAATAATAATAATAATAATAATAATAATAATAATTTTTCTTATTATTTTATGCACATTGATACCTAATCACAAATGTTGTTTTTTTATATAAATATACTAAAATGTATATATTAATACATAAAAAAAGTGTGTGTATATATATATATATATACACACTACTGTTCAAAAGTTTGGGGTCAGTACATTTTTATTGTTTCTTTTTCTTATTCACCAAGGATGCATTAAGTTAATAATTAAAAGTTTATTAAAAGTTAATAACAAATAATTTACATTGTTATAAAATATTTATATTTTGAATAAACACTGTACTTTTTAAACTTGTTGTTCATGAAAGAATCCTGAAAAAAAAAATTACAGGTTCCAAAAAATATTTGGCAGCACAACTGTTGATATTATCCAACATTGATCATTCTAATAATAAATCCGCATATTAGAATGATTTCTGAAGGATCATGTGACACTTAAGACTGGAGTAACAGCTGATAAAAATTCAGCTTTTCATCACAGGAATAAATTCTATTTTAAAGTATGTTAAAATAAAAAACATTATTTTATATTGTAAAAACATTTTGCAATATTACTGTTTTTTTTTTTCTATATTTTTAATCAAATAAATGCAGCCTTGATGAGCATAAGAGACTACTTTAAAGACTATTACAAGTCTTACTGACCCCAAACTTTTGAACGGTAGTGTGTATATATATATATATATATATATATATATATATATATATATATAATATATATATATATATATATATATATATTAGTTCTTTTAAATATATATATATATATATATATATATATATATATATATATATATATTTAAAAGAACTAATATATATTTAATATAACAAATATCTAATATAAAAGAACTGATATATATATATATATATATATATATAAATATAAATGTTAATATGTAAAAATAAAAAAAACTAAAGTGTAAAATGTATAAATAAATAAGTAAATAAAAAATATATATATATAAACACATGTACTTTAAAAGAATAACATATATAATGAAAACATTTTTGTGCATGCATACACATGCACACTTAATTATTTGTAATAAATAAATGACAAAAAAAAGAAAAAAGCTTAATTATTCATAATTTTTACACTGTATAAATATAGAGGTAAAAAATTTTGAATAATTTCAGTATTTTAATGTTTTAAAAATTAGTCTCTTATGCTCACCAAGGCATAACAAATCAAAAACAGTAATATTGTAAACTGAAATATTATTTTAATTTGAAACAACATTTTCTATGTGAAAGTATGTTAAAATGTTAGTTTTTCCTGGAACGCAAAGCTACATTTTCAACATCATTACTCCAGTGTTCAGTGTCACATGATCATTCAGAAATCATTCCAATCTTATATGTCTAGGACGTATGTCTTTTCGTTGTCAGTATCCGACAACCTGTTCATTTCATACCGTCATTAGGAGCTCCTTCAGTCGCTCTCATGTCTGAAATCGCGTCAGGATGTTTGTAGCTGCCTTTGCGTTGCAGACGTGCTCTATGATGACCGTAATTACACAGATGAGGAAAGCTGATACCTGCTCATTAATGCCACATGATCACCTGCAGCTACGGCCCGGCAGCCGGAAAGAAACTCAATCTGTTTGTTTTCATGTCAAAACTTATCGTTTGTATGCAACTTACTCTGATTCATGACTAATTTGTATAATATTTCATGTTAAATACTGTAAATATGTTGACACCATCACTCTCCCGTGGTAAACAGAGTTTCCCCAAGACAAACAAAAAGCCTTCGCGAAGTCAAGCGTCCCATCGCTGATTTGTTTTGTGTTTTCGTTGAGACATGAAAGTTGCATATAAAAGAGATTAATAACAACAGGACGCGATAGCAAACACAAGTTGATTGTCCTAGAAAATGACTCTTTTTGGAATATGAAATTGGAGACACATGTTGAGGAAATGAGAAGCGTGTGTTCGGGCTCCGCTCGGATCGGCTGCGGTCGGATTTGTCAAATCAAATGCAAAAAGGTGCTCGTTTCCTCTGTTTGGACATCGGGGGAAGAGATTTCATCAGATTTCGCTGTTTTATACTCCATATGTTGTAAAAAAGTAAGTAGCTAAATTAAAATAATATTATTTTTATTTGTTAGAGCTTAATATAATATGAATTTTACTGCATTAAAAATACGCAACAGTGCAAATCAGGCCAGCGCCGATCCTGCTTTGTTTCCTTTATATTCTGAGCAATTTGTTGGCCAAACAGTGAGAAGTGGTCTGGGGGTTTTGTTTGTTTTCACAGCGCGGAGGAACAAGCCCCCTGAGAGCAGATCAGCCAGATCTGAAGCTCAATATCATAAGTGCATGTAAGACAAACACAGTGATGGAGAGCGGCTGCCGCTGGCTCGAACCCTTTTAACTTCTCTTGCGCTGGATTTATCGCATGGGAGGAGACGTTTTTCTTTAGCCCACGAGGTCTGGAGTGTGCAATATCATTTGATTTCTTGCATTTTTGAGCGGCACTGTTGGATCTGACTGCTATGGTTGTTTCATTTCAAGTTTATGCATGCAAATGTATTGGGCGAAATGTGCAAAATAAAAAGTGCAAAAATTGCGAAAATGTGTCTGGAGGTTTAGGACTGAGCGATTAATTGAAATCAGAATTGTGATTACGGCTTAGTGTGATTATCAAATAGCAAAGGCTGCAAATATATTTGTTTCGGAGTGAAGCAGCATTGTGTTTGTTTACACACGAGCAGCTCATGATCTGGTGTTTTTAGTATGTCAGAGTGACTCTGTTCTCAGTAAATGTAGCTTTACTTCATCGTATATATTTGTTTTGAAATTTAAAATATTCTTAAAGTAATATTTCATGCATTATATATATATATATATATATATATAATGCATGAAATATTACTTTAAGAATATTTTAAATATATGTGTGTTTTTTCTTAATTATTTTTAAAGTTTTAGGAATTTTGTTGTGTGTTTTTATCATTTATTGGTTTTATATTTGGTATTTTTATTTATTTTTTTAATGTCTATTTGGTATTTGATTTTTTTTTTTTCTTCCAATTTTTTTTATTTATTTATTTATTTTAGTACATCAAGTTAAACTAAATGAAAAGATAATAATAATAATAATAATAATAATAATAATAATAATAATAATAATAATAAAATAATTTTAATTGAAGTAAATAAATAATGTAAATAAAATTAGTGATATCACTTATGATTTTTATATAATATATATATATATATATATATATATATATATATATATATATATATATATGAGAGAGAGAGAGAGATAGAGAGAGAAGAAATTTCAAACACATTAAATCAAATACTAAAATGTTTAAATTGCATTCATGCATTTATATTTTATGTATAATATTATAATATGTTATATTTCATATATTCATATATGTAATTTAAACCTAATTTTTAATTTATTACAATTTTACTATGATTGAGATACTATTATAGTATTTTTATTAGTTTTTATGTATATATTTTTATGTTTTAATCTTAACTTTAGTTGAAGTTTTAGGAATTTTGCTATGTGTTTCTGTCATTGTTTTTATTTTTAATTATTATTATTATTATTTTTTAGTAGTTTTTTAACTAAATGAAAATGAGAAATGTTGGTGACTGGCTGAAATAAAAAAGTTAAATGAACAGTTAAAATAAAGAAATAAATAAAAAAAGTTTATATATATATATATATATATATATATATATATATATATATATATATATATATATATATATATATATATATATGTATATATATATATACATAATATTTCATTTTGTTTTATTTCAAGTAATGAGCATGTATGGTTTAGTTTTATTGAAAGAAATTTCAAACTCTTTAATTCAAATACTAATAAGTTTAAATCATGTTTAATATTTAAACACAAATCTGGAACTCTTTAAAAAAATGCATTTTTAAATCGCAATCAATTTCTCTTTTTTTCAGAAAAATTGCAATTCCTTTTTTTTTCCTCTCCAAATCTTACAGCAAATTTTAGTATCAAGTTTCACTCAAGCTCTGTTTTCTTCCATTCGCTTGTGATATTTATTCATGCAGTTTATTTGCATCATCTGGGATCCATATGAGGCGGTTTGTTTCTTGTAAATAGGTACCAGTCTGTTCTGAGAAACCGTAAAGAAAGCAGTGAGATGCAGGTCGCCTGTGTAATCCTAACAAACGCCGCTGGGTAATTTAGTAAGTTCTCAGGCTAGAGAGATTATCCGCCCCCATTCTTGGTCCCAGACCAAAGAATAGCAGCAGTGTCCGTCTGATTGATCATCGCTGGTTAGATATCCCATCATGTTCTGTCTCCCCTTCAGCAAATAGAAACCGATAGCACGCGTGTTCCCGTTCAACGCGGGGGCAAAATCCCAGAGGGATGCATTTCCTCCGAGTCGGGTGGGAGAAGATTGCAGCAGCGAAGGATCAAACAAATAGCTCCCCTTTGAAAAAAGTGTGGTCTGCTGGCTTGTTTGCCGTTGTCTCCATATGGGTTACAGCTAATTGGGTTCTTAAGAAGAACCATCTACACTTGTAACATAGCTGGCAGTGTTCTCATTAAATTAGCTTCATGTGTGAGCTCAGATGCCAAAACACAAGTCAAACCAGGTACTTCAGACCGTTTGCTTTATGTAACGTGTGATTATGTCTGTCTGGATTGAATTGGGTTGTGAAAAGTTAGCATTTCAGAATGAGACGGTTTACCAGATTAACCCTGAGAAGCCTGACCTATAAAATAATAGTCAGAAAAATCTCTTTTTTTTTAAACCGTTTATTGAATCTTTAGACAAAATATCAAAGAAAGTAATAAAAAAAAGTTATGCTTGTGTTTTTTCTTGATACATCAGGTTTTTATGAGGGAAAGAATGAGAGGAAAAAAGCAGCTTAATTTTATTCAGAGGCCCATACTGAGCAAAAATATGTGATTTTATGAAGTTTCTGATTTTTATATGGACAAAAAAATTAGGAAATTCTGATAGATTGTAATGTAAGTCAATGAGATGTTTATAACAGTGTGTCTAAAGTGAATAGCTTTCAATTAAAATAATAAATAAATAAAAACTAAATAAAATAAATAAAGTCAATAATAAATAAAAGATAAATAAATGGATAAAAAGTGAATAAAAACCAATAATAAATAAAAACGATATAAATTAAAATATATATGTAAATACAATATAATATCAAATAAAAACAAATAATAAATAAAGGTTAAAAAATATTAAAAAATAAAATAAATTTAAAAATAGAAAAACAAAACAAAATTAAAATATAAAATTAAAAATATAAAATAGGTTTTTAATTAAATAATAAATAAATAAATACTAATAAAAATAAATGTGTTCAATTAAAATAATAAATAAATGAAAACTACATAAAATAATTAATAAAATATAAAAAAAAAAAAAAAGTGAATAAAAACAAATAGTAAATAAATTAAAATACATGTGTAAATACAATAAAAAATAAAAACAAATAATACATAAATAAAAATTAAAATAAAATAAAAATATAAAATTAAAAATATAAAGTATGCTTTGAATTAAAATAATAAATAAATAAAAAGTAAATAAAATAAATGAAGTAAATAATAAATAAAATATAAAATAAAATAAAATAATGCATAAAAGTGAATAAAAACAAATAATAAATGAAAACAGTATAAGTTAAAATATATATGTAAATACCACTCATAACAAAAATGACAAATAATAAATAGTTAAATAAAATATAAAAAATAAAATAAACTGAAATAGAAAACCAAATAGAATACAAATATAAAATAGGCTTTCAATTAAAATGATAAATAAATAAAAACTAAATAAAGTAAATAATAAATTAAAAGCTAAAATAAAAGATAAATAAATGCATAAAAAGTGATTAATAAAAATAAATAAAAACAATATAAATTAAAAACATATATATATATATGTGTGTAAATACTTGTAAAATTTATAATAAAAACAAATAATAAATAAAAGTTAAATAAAATGTAAAAAATAATAATAATATTGAAAACTAAATAAAATAATAATATAAAATTTAAATTAAAAATATTAAATAGACTCAAATTTAAAAAGTTGAAGAGACGGAATAATGTCTTGGTAAGATAATATTTAAATGATTCAGACATATAATGCAATGCAATCCAATGATGGTTGAGAGATGAGCAAAACGTTCCTCAAAAGATGTAAAATGTTTTGGAGGCTTGTGAAGATCATTCCTCCACTGAGGAACAGTGAAAGTAAAGCCTCTGGAAACAGACGTTCCTCACATGATCTTGATGATCAGATTTAAGACTCACAGATTTTTCTACAAAATAATAATCTGCTTTAGTCCAGTAAGTGTTCATTTGGAAATATTACTACAGTTATTCTTACATTTACTTGATAAAAATCAGTAAAGATTAGACAGCAAAAAACACAGAAAGCGTGTAGTAGGATTGATCATTAGAAATTTGCGTATCAAATATAATACAGCAGGCTTTATGGGGTTTATGCAGTTGCTCTGTGGTCGTCTTGAGAAGTCAGTCTTTTGTGAAAACATAAAAGGAAGTCAATGCATAAAAGCCTGAGCCCAGCTCCCATGCTGTGAAGTTTTCTCCTCGTTTCGGATGATATAATTACTGTTATTATTCGTATGGAAGGTGGAACACCTGGCTGGATCGGCCTTTGGTGTTCGACAGGAAACACGCAGCGCTTCACCTGCCGTCGCTCTGTTCAGACACGCTCGTATCCCCGATCCGCACAATACTCAACTAAATCTCATCTCTGTAGTGGCTTCTTTTGCCCCTGCCAGGTGTGTGTGTGTGTGTTTGATGAGAGATGAATGTCAACATTTGAGCTGATCTTCATTTTTCTTGTTCATCAAACTCTTACTATGGCGACAGCGTGACATAATTAATGTATTAATACAGTACTCTTCAAAAGTTTGGGGTCTTTTATAGGGAAAGGGCACATTAAATTGTGACCAAAAGTGACAGTACAGACATTTATAATGTTACAAAAGATTTCTTTTTCAATTAAATGCTGTTCTATTCATCAAAGAATCCTGAGAAATAAATTGTATCACAGTTTCCACAAAAATATGAAGCAGCACAACTGTTTTCAACGTTGATAATAATCAGAAATGTTTCTTGAGCAGCAAATTAGAATGATTTCTGAAGGATCATGTGACACTGAAGACTGGAGTAATGATGCTGAAAATTCAGCTTTGCATCACAGAAATAAATTGAATTTTACAGTATGTTCACATAGAAACAGATTTTTAAAATTGTAATAATATATTAAATATTAAAATAAAATAAAAACTAATTTAAAATATTAACAAAAACGAAAAAAACGACAAACAACTAAATTACTAAAACGTTAAAATTTAAAATGCAAACTGAAAATGTAAAATAAAAGGTTTAATATATAAATAAAATATACTAATAATTACATAAACACACAAAAATGACCAAAAATTAAAATAGAAAATCTAAAATAAAAGCTGCTTAAAAATATTTATAAAAATAAAAACCACTGAAAATGTCAAAACAACAAAATTACTAAAACTTTAAAATTGAAATTAAAACATAAAAATAAAAAACTGATTAAAATATTTAAAAAATTACTAAAAATGACAAAACACAACTAAATTGCTGTAACTTTAAAATGAAAAAACAAAAAAAAAATGACAGTAACACACAACAAAGGTGCTAAAACTTTTAAAATGAAACTGAAAATGTAAAATAAAACTGATTTAAAATATTTTTAACAAAAACTACTAAAAATGACAAAACAACAAAATGCTAAACATTTAACTAAAATTAAAATTAGAACTTTAAATGTAAAATAAAAACAGATTAATAGAAACTACTAAAATGACACAAGCACTCAACAAAATGACCAAAACTTTAACTAAAATTCAAATTAAAACAGAAAATATAAAAATAAAAGCTGCTTAAAAATATTATAAAAAATAAAAACTACTAAAAATATCAAAACAACAAAATTACTGAGACTTTAAAATTTAAATATTAAAGATTTTACCATTTTGCATTGTCAGGACAATCTGCAGACTCATGCTTTAGTGCTGCATAAGTTTTACCATGGTATTTTTTTTGTACTTTTAGATTGGTCTTGACTTGGTCATTGTGTGTTCTCTTAATTTCCACGGTGCGTTTAATGACCCCGGTCATTAAACAAAAGGCACACAGTCTTCCCTCTTTTACAATCACTTAATAAGGCCTAATAAAGCGTGGGGACCCTTGTTTGACCGCGGACTGACCTGCTTGTTTTACCTCACGGGCAACATTTTTGCTCATTTGCCACATGGGATGCAGCAGGTTTATGGGCCCCAGTCGCAGCAAACTGTCCATTTGAAGTTTTAGGATGCCAAATGACCGCTGGGGCTGTTAGCACAGCGAGGGCGAGACGTCAGAGCGAGCGCGGAAGGTCTTCAGGCTCCTGCTTCTCTCAGCGGGACCAACGGCCCTCAGGTACAAAGGGAAGGAGAGGAGGGGTGTGTGGCTTGTCGAGGAGGGTCGTAAAAGGGTGTCGGGGAGAGTGTGACAGGCTCGTTAGGAGGAATTGTGCCACATCGTACACCTCCTTCACTCCTCACAAACACTCGTTCACACACAGAGAGAACTGGAGCAGGACGATGTTCAATTAAATTTTGCCTGACTTTAAATAGTTTCTTTAAGTTTCTGCAAATGTCTTGAGCTAATGGTTTATATATATGTATGTGTGTGTCTATATAAATATATATATAAATATATATAAATAAAAACCCATATATATATATATATATATATATATATATATATATATATATATATATATATATATATATATATATATATATATATATATATATATATATATATATATTATCCGAATTAATAGTTATTAGAGGACGATTTATATTTTTATTCATATATTATTTGCATGTATGTAAAATCTCATAGTTATAATGTTCAATTCAAATTTATTTGTATAGCGCTTTTCACGAGAAATATCGCTGCAAAGCAACTTGTATGTGCAGTAAATAAATAAATGAAAAAATATATAAATTTATTTAATTTAATAAATATTTTTAATTATATTTTTATATATATATATATATATATATATATATATAAACTAATTGAATACTTATTAGAGGAAGATTTTATATAATGTACTTATCTAACTTAATCAAAATTAATAATTAGATGAAGATTTTTTTTATTTATATTTTTGTAATATAAAAAAATACAAATATAAAATAAAATACATAATACAAAATACATACCAAAAAACTTCTTTGCTTCAATAACTGTGAATTATTATTATATATATATATATATATATATATATATATATATATATATATATATATATATATTTTATATATATTATCTAAAAATCTAATATAGATTTTTATTGTAATGTGT
>CM070017.1:2848236-2980736 GCA_036247105.1 Cirrhinus mrigala | reverse complement strand
ATTTATATTTAGAGATAGTTACACAAAAACAAAGAAATACCCTGATTCACTGATATGCATATATTTTGTCTAAATATGGAAGTCCTTGTTGAACTTAATGTTGATCTTAATTTTAAAAATAAATATCTGGCAACAATTATCCAGTGATCATTGTTATGCTTTGTTTTTCACCCTTTAAAGTATGTTCCCATCGCAGTATGTTGTTATTGAGGTTTTGTTAGCTCTCATCTCCTGGGTGGGAGTGAATTGTGTGCCGTCCCTCCATGTCAAACGACTTCCTTTATCCCAGATAACACGAGGAAGACGATAAGATCGCCGGTACACGCAAGAACAAGGCCTCTTTAGTGTCTCTCCACGTCTGCGAGGATCCTTCACCCTGTGACTTTTCTCCTGAAATATGTTTGCTTTATTTGATAATGCCTATTTTATGTATCTTCCTTTTTGTTTTTACACATCCGCCCCGATCTGGCACGCTGATTACAGAGCTCGTGAGTCTCGTGCAGCGTCTGTCTGCTTCTGTCACGCAAGCGTATTTGTTTTGACTTCTTTTGATACACCTTAAGCACTGCTCTGGAGTCAGCCGGGACCCTTCATTATCTCACCTGAGATACAGACGACTGATTCTGGGTCGGCCGGTGGCGTATTGTGTGTTACTGAAGGGTTATATTAGTCTTTTGGCAGCGATCGCCGTGTTGTTGAGTGCCAGGAGTCTCATAATTGTGGGATTGTGTGCTTCGGCTGTCACCACATGAAGTGCTGCTGCTTTTTAAGGCTTGAACTCACATTCCTGTTACACAAGTTGCTGTTTGTCTCTCGGATGCCATTACTGTCAGCTTCTGATGTTGCATTTATGTAATGTCACATTCATTTTCTAAACTGCTTCCTGTTGTTTCTCTGCAGGGAACGCAGTTATCCAGCACTGATGAGAGCGGACGCAAACTCGGAGTCACATTTCGATATGACAGTAAGACACTTATAATTACACTATAAGACACTATAATTATACAGTAAATGGGTGGATCTGATGAAAACACGCGCCAAACCGACAGATGTATGATAATCTTATTTTGCATTAAGAAAATATGTTTATTTTGACACCATTAGTTCTTTTAGATCTGAAATAAAAAATAAAAATACTCTTCCAAATTTTGTTCTGTACAATTCTCATTATTATACATTTAGAATATATTTAATCCTAAAAAAAAAAAAAAAAAAAAAAATATATATATATATATATATAATATATATATATAAAAATACAAAAAAAAAAATATTATATATATATATATATATATATATATATATATATATATATGTATATATATATGTATATATATACAATAAAAAATAATATATATATATATATATATATATATATATATAAAAATACAAAAAATATATATATATATATATATATATATATATATATATATATATATATATATAATATATATATATATATATATATATATATATATAAATTTTAATTATTTAAAAATTATTGTATTATTTAAAAAAAAACATTTAAATCTATGAAAATTAAACAAACAAATAGCAGTACACATATATTTAGAATATATTTAATCCTAAAAATATACATAAATAAAAAAATTATATAAATGTGTATATATATAAATAAAAATATATATATAAATAAAAAAATTATATATATATATATACACTACCATTCAAAAGTTTGGGGTCAGTACATTTTTATTGTTTCTTTTTTTTTTTTTTTAAGAAATTAAAACTTATTCACCAAGGATGTATTAAGTTAATAATTAAAGGTTTATCAAAAGTTAATAATAAATAATTTGCATTGTTATAAAATATTTATATTTTGAATAAACACTGTACTTTTTAAACTTGTTATTCATGAAAGAATCCTGAAAAAAAAAAATTACAGGTTCCAAAAAATATCTGGCAGCACAACTGTTGATATTATCCAACATTGATCATTCTAATAATAAATCCGCATATTAGAATGATTTCTGAAGGATCATGTGACACTTAAGACTGGAGTAACAGCTGATAAAAATTCAGCTTTTCATCACAGGAATAAATTCTATTTTAAAGTATGTTAAAATAAAAAACATTATTTTATATTGTAAAAACATTTTGCAATATTACTGTTTTTTTTTCTATATTTTTAATCAAATAAATGCAGCCTTGATGAGCATAAGAGACTACTTTAAAGACTATTACAAGTCTTACTGACCCCAAACTTTTGAACGGTAGTGTGTATAATTATGTAAGTGTGTATAATTAGTGTGTATAATTATTATAATTATTATAATTTTATTAATAATTCTTTTTTAAAAAAATATTTAAAAATTATTGTATTATTTAAACATTTAAATCTATGAAAATTAAGCAAACAAATAGCAGTACACATGTAAAATTAATTGATAAGTATAACAGTAGGAAGTAGGTATAATAAAATTATAATTTTTATTAAAAATATTTTTTTCTTTAAATCAGCGGAAATTAAACAAATTAAACAAAAAACTATATATATATATATATATATATATATATATATATAGTATTACAAGCAAAATTAAAATTACATGTATAATAAATAATTAGGTATAATGTTAATTTTTTATTAAAAATAATTTTTATTCAAATTAGCAATTAAACAAACAAAAGGCAGTACACGTAAAATTAATTAAAATTATATATATAATTTTTTATTAAAATAATTTTTATTTAAATCAGAAAAAAAAAAAAAACAAAGGCAGTACATTGATTCAATACTATAATTAATTTTAATAATATAGCATTATATAAATTGTATTATGATAATGAGAATAGTTTGAGATTTTTTTTTTTTTTTAATAAAAATAAAAGGGGGTACATTGATGCATCAATACTTTACAATTCAAATAATATATCCTTATTTATTGATAATGAGAATTTTTTGGGAATTATTTTCCATCAAAAAATGAATAAAAATAATAAAGTAAACAAAAATGAATACATTAAAAAGAGGCAGTTCACATACTAAATTAATGCATCAACACTTTGAAATTTAATATATTATTAATTATTTTTCATTATGATAAAGGGAATTGAGTTTTTTTTTTTATAAAAATATTTTTTTTATTTAAAACAGCATAATGTATGTTGATATGTTAATGCATCAATACATTACAATTTTTAAAATATTGTTTTAGAAAAATTATTGTAATTATATTGTAATTTGTTATTTAAATAAGCTGCTTAATTTTCAGTAAAATAAAGTCACAATAGAAATAAGTACCAAATATTAGCTTAATTTTCTTTAAATATAGTGATTAATATTTTTTGACATTGCAAAACTGTCATAAATTGTCATAAATTAAAGTCCATTTAAAAATATTATTTGTTTTGCAATTTTTATTAGAAGGTATTTTTATTTAAATAAGCAAAAATTAAACAAAAAATTGGTGCTTAATTGTCATTAAAATAATGTATTTTATGTATATATAGTTTAACATTTTTACATTTGAAAGGTTTTTTAATTTGTTACTTTTGCATATTTATTTATGTATTTATATAATTTGTTATATATTTTTGCAGTTTTTATTAGAAAAAGTAATTTTTATTTAAATAAGCAAAAATAAAAAAAATGAAAGTTTGTGCTTAATTGTAATTAAAATAATGTCACAATAGAAATAAGTACCAAATATTAGCTTAATTTTCTTTAAATATAGTGTTTGTAATATTTTTGATGTTGCAGTACAGTCATAAATTAACGTCAATTTAAAAAATATAATGTATTTTGCAAATTACAAGTTGTTTTGGAAATATTATTATATTATTGAAATTATTATTAACTAAGCAAAAAATAACCAAAACAAGTGCGAAAATAAAATTATATATTAATTAAAATAAATTATTTGAGCAACATTGTTTCAGCCAATGGCGTGAGTTTAGGGCGGGACTATCTCTGTTTGCCAGCCAATAGAAAGCAGGGTAGGGTGTTTAAATAACCTGTCTGGAAACAGTCATTATTGTTCAAATTGGTGATGATAGATGCATAGAAATGCCACTGTCCCCCTTTTTTAAGCAATGTATTCTTCCATCCTTATGTTTTATAATGTGATTTTTGGTGTGAAATATGACCCGGGAATGTTCTTTGTGTGATTCACCCTAATTGATTCTCTCTGCTCGGCTTAATGCAGCATTTATTCTCTTGTTAATGCCAAATGTTGTTTCAGTCAAGCTTCCTGAGCTCTTGTCCGCCCCTTAAGCGCTGAGAAGTCAAGTTTCTCATCCTGTAGCTAATCCCGATTTCTCCTCGCCATTGTGCGTGACTACGAACGGGAACGGGCCTGATTCTCGTTAGCATCACAATGAGGATTGCGTAAAAAAGAGCGACGGGGTGTGAGAGACACAAACGACTGCTCCTCTTCCTTTACCTGCTTATCTGCAGCCGCCTTGAAGAAAGAAAGCAGTGAAAGAAAGAGGGAAGGAAGGAAGGGGGGAGGGAAGGAGCGTCTCCTCGCATGGCTGCATATTTTCTCTCGCCGCTTGCCAAAGAATCTCACCGATGTTCTCACTGGGAAACACTGTCTGTCTTTCTGTTTCACTCACTCTCACTCTCTCTGTGTTCCTGCTCTTTCTGTCCCAATTAGACTGCTCTCTGAACTGGAATCCGTTGGGGAAACACGCCATCCATGAAGTGAACAACATCACCTACAGTCATCTGTCTTGTGACAGCCAGGCGGCCGTGGTGGTCCACTGGATGGCCAGTCCTCTCGGTAGGTTTTCTTCTCAGCTGTGTTGGAGAAAGGACTTTCAAACACCCGACATTGCAACTTCTGTCCCGCTGGAGTCCCGATGGGGCGGGACTATCTGTTAGTAGATAAGGGACAGGCCGTTTTCATTGCAGAAGTAGTTAACAACACTAGTAGAGATTAGATCATTTGACTAAAAAAAGACACAACAATCACGAAGAGGTTCACATTTAGGGTCACATCAGACTTTTTTATCAAACAGATTCACATAAAATCCAGCAAAGAGTTATGTATTAGTTGCATTAACTTTAATTTGTCAGATAATAAAGACAGGTAAGGATATATATTTTGTATATGTTATTTGCACTTAGTGTAATTAGTTTGATAATGATCCAACAAATTACACTAAATTCAATGCAACTAATATATGCAGAAGTGTACAAAAATATGCTTGTGTGTGTGTGTATACATGTATATTAGTATTTTATTTTTTTGCATGGGGCAGCAACTGATATATTGTCTGTAGTAGGACAGGAGTTGAAATTTTTATATATATATATATATATATATATATATATATATATATATATATATATATATATATATATATAAAATTATATATTTGTGTGTGTATATATATATATATATATATATATATATATATATATATATATATACACACACAAATACACTAATTGCAACTAATAAATAAGTGAACAAAATGTAAATAAAATATAAAAATGCAAAAAAAACCATTACTATATAAATATAATCTAACAAATCTAAAAGAAAAAGTTAATAAAACAAAATAAATATATATGCAAAAATGATAAGTTATTAATTAATAAAAATGATATATTATCAGTCTTTATTACCAGACAAATTCACACTAAATGCAACTACTAAATTGGCAAAAAAGAAAAAAGTGAAAAAATATAAAGTAAATATAGTATAAAAATGCAAAAACCATTAGTATATACATTTATATAATCTAACAAATTGCACTAAATGCAACTAATAAGTGCAAAAATATATATACAAAAATGATAAATTATGAATTAATGAAAAATTGTACATTATCAGTCTTAAGTTACTTCATTATTCATTATTTTTATATTTTACTTATTACTTTTTTCGCTTTTTTTGTTTATTTAGTAGTTGCATTTAGTGTGAATTTGTCTGATAATAAAGATTGGTCATGTAAAATTTTTATTATTAATTTATAATTTTGGTGTGTGTGTATATATATGTGTGTGTATATGTATATATGTATATATTTGCACTTATTTTGTTATTTTTGCACTTATTAGTTGCATTTAGTGTGAAGTTGTCTGATAATAAAGACTGATAATGTAAAGTTTTTATTAATTCATAATTTATAATTTTTGTATATATATTTTTGTTATTTTTGCACTTATTAGTTGCATTTAGTGTAATTTGTTAGATTATATAAATTGATTAATATTTTTTGCATTTTTATATTATATTTACTTTATATTTTTTCACTTTTTTTGCTAATTTAGTAGTTGCATTTAATGTGAATTTGTTAGATTATTTATATATTAATACATTGCTTTTTCATTTTTTTGATTTTGTTTTTACTTTTTTTTTTTAGATTTGTTAGATTATATTTATATAATGTTTTTTTGCATTTTTATAATTTATTGACATTTTTTAAAACTTTTTTGCTTATGTATTAGTTGCATTTAGTGTGAATTTGTCTGATAATATATAATATATTAGTTTTTTTTCATTTTTATATTTTATTTACTTCTTTGCTTATTTAATAGTTGCATTTAGTGTGAATTTGTCTGAAAATAGACTAATTATATGCAATTTTTTCCGCCCATATATTTTTGTTCATTTTTTGAACTTATTAGCTGCATTTAGTGTAACTTGTTAGAATATGTCTATATATATATATATATATATGTATGTTTTTATATATGTTTTTTTAATATTTTATCATATTTTTTCACTTTTTGCTTATTTATTAGTTGCGTTTAATGCAATTTGTTAAATTGTATATATTTATGTAGTGATATTTTCTTTTTTGCATTTTTATATTTTATTTACCTTATTTTAGTAGTTTTTTTAGTAGTTACATTTTGTGTGAATTTGTCTGATAATAAAGACTCATGTTTTTTTTTTTTTTTTGCTTATATATATCAGTTTTGCACTTATTGCATGTAGTGTCATTTTTGCATATATTTTTAACATTTTAATATAAAACTATGCATTTATTAGTCACATTTAGTGTGAAATTGTGCACATTTATGTATTCTCCTCTGTATTTGTGTATGCAATATAATGTGACACAAAAACAAGTATCTTGTCACAAAAATACATTCCTAATGGCAAGGCTGACTTACTGTGAACCTAAAAATACAGTTATTTATGACATTACTTTTAGTCAGTTACTCCCCTCGACTGAAATCAATAACCCTTGGTGGTTCGGTCGATGGAAAAGTTTGCGTCCCCAAACAGCCCTAAAACAGAGATTTCAGACTGCGTGTCTGCGCTTTCCATTAGCGTGCAGGAACCCATAACAAAGCGCATTTTAAAGTGCATGTGTGTTGCACGGGTGGTTGCACATGAGGGTGATTTATCTCAGTCCATCTCCAGCCTGGAGAGAATGGAACAGGAGCTCAAAGAAAAGGCTCTTCAAAGAGAGTTCCTGCTCTTCCTGATCAAAGCCGCAGGTTCCCTCCTCCCGGGCCGTATTATTCTTCGGCCCTGACAGTCCCACGGATCCGTCCAAGAGACGGGAATAGATCGGCACATAGCAGCGCTGTGATTTTTGTCCTGGGAGGAATGTGTGCGTGTGTGGTTGAGGGAAGGACGGGGATGTCCCTCGCTTCCGTCTGCCAGGGCGCCATTGAACTTGGTAATGCGAGCTTTGGGCTGACGAGCGGGACAATGTGGCCTGTTGTTCGCTCGAGGTTAATCCTTTTGACTGGGGCAGGACTTGACACAGCTCAGGTGTATATTAAAGAAACTCAAAGAAGAAAGCCTGGGGTGTGGGGCCTTTTCCTCATGCACTCGGCTTAAAGGGACAGTCCACACAAAAAAATATGCATCATTTACTCACCCTAAAAGATCTTAAAGATACACTTTTCCATATAGTGACTTTTCCAATATGTTTTAACCTCCAAAAAGGACAAAAACACCATAAAAGGCCAAAATTGAAGTCATTTTTCCCTTAGTCTTTCACAAATCTCATTTGCGCTGCCGTATATTCAGTTATCGAATGCTGTTTTTTTCATGAAAAATGTCCTCTTCATCAATTCTCACATCTCAAACTTGCCTTTTTGCAAAATTATTATATGGCTCCATAATTATGGAGTTTTTTTTTTTTTAATGCAATCAAATATGCTGTTTAAGAGCAAAACTTCTTATCTTATCTTCTTCTTATTTTATACTATTTTATGTATTATATATATATATATATATATATATATATATATATATATATATATATATTACACACACGCACATGCTATTTGCTATTTAAAACCTAAATAAGAAAAAAAAAAAAAACTGAAAAAAAGTTAAAAAATAGTAAAAATAAAAGCTAAATAATAATAAATAAAATATAATTTAATATCATTTTAATAATGCAATATAATTTAATAAAATAATAATAAAATTATATATTTTTTAATTTAATAAAATGATATAATTTATATAATTTAAATATAGCCTATAGTAAAAATAAAAGAATATTTTAATATTATATATTTAATATTTAATTTTATTTTTTTCTAAATATTTTTAGACATGCATATTATTGTCATTATTTAAAAATAAATAAATAAATATATTTGTGTGTTTTTATATTTAATTAATAAAATATAATTTAATATAATTAATATAATATAATGTAATATAATATAATATAATGTAATGTAATTGTGTGTGTGTGTGTGTATATATAATATTTTAATATAACATTTCATATTTTATATTTTTAAAAATATAGTTTTTATTTAATTTAATTTAAACAGCCTTAAGAAGACTTTTTATTTGTAATATTTAATTTTATTTAATTACACTTTTATTCATTTTGCTCTTAAACAGTATTTTTGATTGCATGAAAAATCTGCGGTTCGTGAGGGAACTGCTGGGTGTCAAAAAGACATTAAAATTCCAAAAAATATTTTCATTGTAAAATGTTAGTAAATACAAATCAACATAAAAAACCAAAAAAAAATGCAGTAATATTTCATTTGTTTCCTTTCATATCATGTGGCCATTAACCAACATTAAAAAAATCGTGAGCATGCAAATATGTTTTTAAATGATTAAAATATTAACTTTGCAGAAGGTACTTTAAGTGAATATTTTTGGTCAGATGGATTCAGGTGACAAAAAAAGTTTGAGAATCCTGATCTTAAAATCTGTTTCAGCTAATTAATCGAATTTATTATTAATCAGCACTCACATAAAATATAAATATTTAAATTTTAAATAATTTAAAAAAGGGCGTATATCAACTTTTTTATGATATATTTATTTTTTGTTGTTAAAATATAAAAATGTATACTTTGGATATAATAAAAACTTGTTTTAATGACAAATTTATTCAAACATGCATTAAATTATGAATGTTTAGTGAAGTTTTCTTCATGCATCAACTGAAAGCAGCATAAAAAATGAATATTTTTCATTATTAGTTCATAATACCTAATGCATTTGCGATTTTAATCTCTTTAAAGTAAAGCAACCCTCTACAAGACCCATTGAGGGAATAATAAAAATCGAGGAAAACAAGAGCGCACAACCAGTTCCGCAGCTTTTTTTTCCACCTTCAGTGGTGTTTTTGAAGGTTGTGTGTGATGGGGCGGCTCTCTCTCTTGATGCTATCTGTAGGCCGGCAGAGGTGTGGAGTTACACCCGTCCCATCAGGCCGCTCCCCGCCATGGTAATCGGAACCACACGGAATGTGTGCGGGAGCCTTTTCTTCTCCCCTCTTCCCTCTGCAACTGATAAGACAGAAATCTAATTAAAAGGGAGGCAGGCTGGCACACTTTGAAGGGCACAGGAACACACCGCTGGCACGCACGCTCCCGTCCGCTCTGTCTTCAGGGGTGCTAATAAAAAAAGAAATAGGGAAGGAAAGGAAGATTAAAAAATGCTGCATGCTTTGAAACTTTCATGCCGTTTCCAGTCCTCAAAGTTTATGGCGGGGACTTAAGCAGGTTTACAGGAAGTTCTGTGCACATCCCACGCATCTGTTAGACTTCATCCGAAAGTAGACACACAGACACAGCTGTCTATTGTTTCAAAAACTGAGATGCAAAGAAGTATGTTCTGATTTAGTTGACATGACCATGAGCTCATTAACATATGACCGCCCTCTTTTGCATATTCAACGCTTTACCCAAGAGTTGCACCAGTTGACTGAGAATCTTAAAGGTACAGTAGCAAAAACAGCCTGTTTATTCAGATCAGAAAGGGTGAAAAATTACCTATAAAAGAACACGTTTGCATTTTTAAGCCAATAAACTTTGACTTTAACATTATAAATCCGCTCAAAGAAAAAAAAAGCAAAAATATAACTTTTTATGAATTGGTCTGTTATATAAATGTGAAATGCAAAAGTTAACTGAGAATCTTAAAGGTACAGTAGCAAAAACAGCCTGTTTATTCAGATCAGAAAGGTGAAATATGGCCAAAAAAAGACTACATCATTTTTGAGCCAATACACCTTCACCTTTACATTTGTAAATCATCTCAAAGAAAAACATGTGCAAACAATTTACTTTTAATGCTTTTTATGATTTGATCTGTTATATAAATGTGAATTGCATCAGTTAACTGAGAATCTTAAAGGTACAGTAGCAAAAAAGACTGGCCAAAAAAGACTGCGTTTACATTTTTGAGCCAATAAACCTTGACTCTGACATTATAAATCAACTCAAAGAAAAAAATGTAATGCAAAAATGTAACTTAAGTGCTTTTTATGAGATGATCTGTTATATAAATGTGAACTTAACCAGTTAACTGAGAATCTTAAAGGTACGGTAGCAAAAACAGCCTGTTTATTCAGATCAGAAAGGTGAAATATGGCCAAAAAAGAATACATTTACAATTTGAGCCAATAAACCTTGACTTTAACATTATAAATCAACTCAGGGAAAAAAAATTATGCAAAAATGTAACTTTTAATGCTTTTCTGTTATATAAATGTGAATTGCACCAGTTGACTGAGAATCTTAAAGGTACAGTAGCAAAAACAGCCTGTTTATTCAGATCAGAAAGGGTGAAAAATTACCTATAAAAGAACACGTTTGCATTTTTAAGCCAATAAACTTTGACTTTAACATTATAAATCCACTCAAAGAAAAAAAAAAAAGCAAAAATATAACTTTTTATGAATTGATCTGTTATATAAATGTGAATTGCAAAAGTTAACTGAGAATCTTAAAGGTACAGTAGCAAAAACAGCCTGTTTATTCAGATCAGAAAGGTGAAATATTGCCAAAAAAAGACTACATCTACATTTTTGAGCCAATACACCTTCACCTTTACATTTGTAAATCATCTCAAAGAAAAACATGTGCAAACAATTTACTTTTAATGCTTTTTATGATTTGATCTGTTATATAAATGTGAATTGCATCAGTTAACTGAGAATCTTAAAGGTACAGTAGCAAAAAAGACTGGCCAAAAAAGACTGCGTTTACATTTTTGAGCCAATAAACCTTGACTCTGACATTATAAATCAACTCAAAGAAAATAATGTAATGCAAAAATGTAACTTAAGTGCTTTTTATGAGATGATCTGTTATATAAATGTGAACTGAACCAGTTAACTGAGAATCTTAAAGGTACGGTAGCAAAAACAGCCTGTTTATTCAGATCAGAAAGGTGAAATATGGCCAAAAAAGAATATATTTACAATTTGAGCCAATAAACCTTGACTTTAACATTATAAATCAACTCAGGGAAAAAAAATTATGCAAAAATGTAACTTTTAATGCTTTTCTGTTATATAAATGTGAATTGCACCAGTTGACTGAGAATCTTAAAGGTACAGTAGCAAAAACAGCCTGTTTATTCAGATCAGAAAGGGTGAAAAATTACCTATAAAAGAACACGTTTGCATTTTTAAGCCAATAAACTTTGACTTTAACATTATAAATCCACTCAAAGAAAAAAAAAAAGCAAAAATATAACTTTTTATGAATTGATCTGTTATATAAATGTGAATTGCAAAAGTTAACTGAGAATCTTAAAGGTACAGTAGCAAAAACAGCCTGTTTATTCAGATCAGAAAGGTGAAATATTGCCAAAAAAAGACTACATCTACATTTTTGAGCCAATACACCTTCACCTTTACATTTGTAAATCATCTCAAAGAAAAACATGTGCAAACAATTTACTTTTAATGCTTTTTATGAATTGATCTGTTATATAAATGTGAATTGCATCAGTTAACTGAGAATCTTAAAGGTACAGTAGCAAAAAAGACTGGCCAAAAAAGACTGCGTTTACATTTTTGAGCCAATAAACCTTGACTCTGACATTATAAATCAACTCAAAGAAAAAAATGTAATGCAAAAATGTAACTTAAGTGCTTTTTATGAGATGATCTGTTATATAAATGTGAACTGAGCCAGTTAACTGAGAATCTTAAAGGTACGGTAGCAAAAACAGCCTGTTTATTCAGATCAGAAAGGTGAAATATGGCCAAAAAAGAATACATTTAGATATTTTGAGCCAATACACCTTCACCTTTACATTATAAATCAACTCAAAGAAAAAAATAAAAATAATGAAAAAATTTGACATTTGATACTTTTTATGAATTGATCTGTTATACTGTATATATGTCAATTGCACTAATAGCTGATAATCTTAAAGGTACAGTAGCAAAAACAGCCTGTTTATTCAAATCAGAAAGGTGAAATATTGCCAAAAAAGCACTACATTTACATTTTTGGAGCAATAAACCTTTTCTAACATTAATAATGCAAATATGAACTGCTTAATTTATGCATTTTTAAAGCCATTTTGTAAGTCGGTTGCACAGGTGCGCTTCAGTCATCTCGATTTATAACTGTGCTTTTCTATCATCTAATCCTCTTTATTTCATGCGATCTGTTTGATCTGCTAGGTATTGAACATGTGAAAGGATTCAGAGTGTATCTGGAGGACAAGAATCCCGAGGGAAAGCAGTGCCAGCACATGATCCTAAAGGATCCGCGACAGCTTAACTTCTCTTATAAAACCGTTGTAAGTATGATATGGTTTATATTAGAAATGTAATTTAGTGGAAATTTGTTTTTTTATGTTCATATTCATCTGTTTGGCACCGTTTTGCATTTTTCCCAACAGAGGATGAGCTCACAGCCCTTCGCTGGTCTCGCCTTTGAGACCGACTACATGGTCCGAATCGTGCCGTTTCCCACGTTCTTGAACGACAGCTTCTTTCCGCCATCTTTTCTGCGCACTAATAGTAAGTATTAAACCTGAAAAGATATATAAAAACTTATTTATGACCTACTTTTAGGAAAACAGACATTTATTTCATTTATTTAAAGTTTTATTATTATTATTATTATTAATAAATATTAATAAATGTTAGGATTTAAAAACTATTTATAATTTTAATAAAAATATTCAAATTTTATGGATATTTAAAGTTTGAAATTGCTTCAATAATTATTTTCTTCTGCCATCTTTTCTGTGCCGATTTAAACATACTCTAAGTGTTATTTTGTATTATTTTATATGTATTATTATTATTATTATTATTATTATTATTATTGTTATTATTATAAATAATAATAATACAAATCAATTTTTTTTTTATTAATATTAATGTGTTTTTTTTTTTGTTTGTTTTTTTTTTTACAAAAATATTTTGATTTATAATTAAAGTCTGTAAAAAAATCCTGGTACACAAAACGACAAATTTATAATTAAATGTTTATAATGAAATTATACATTTAATTGTTTTGAAGTGTAAGGTAATTATAATTTATAGCTTATTTTGTAATTTATTTGTAATATTTATGATTTATTTTATTATTATTATGACATATAATTATAATTAAAATAATTTAATAATCTTGTGCACAAAATGACACGTTTAATTTAATTGAATTTCAAAATTCTACAAATAATTTATTATTATTATTATTATTATTAAATATGTAAAAATAATGTGTTTTTTTTTTTTTTTACAAAGATATTTATAATTGTATTTAAAATCATATATATATATATATATATATATATATATATATTTTTTTTTTTTTGTCATATTTATAATTTATTTTTAATACTATTATTATTATGATATATAATTTTCATTTATTTTTTAAATAAATATTTATAATTATGATTAAAATAATGTAATAATCTGGTGCACATGAATAATTAAAAGTTTAGAGTTTAATTTTAAAATTATACAAATAATTAATTTATTTTATAATTTATTATTATTATTATAAATATTTCATTTTGTTTTTTTTATAACAACGTTTATTTCTGGTACACAAAATTAAAACTGACTCATTTTCAACTTAATGGATGTTTAAAATGACTTCACCGCTATGGAAACATTTAGCAAAAAGGGAAGTAATTTCTCTGCCTTGTTCCCTGCGTTCTCACAGGTTGTGAAGTGCTTCTTGGCCCGGATAACCTCGTCTGCAAACCATGTGAGTTCTTCAGAGAGAGGAAAAAAAAGATGTCAAATCCAATTCATCTGTTTTTGTTAGCCAAGCTGTGAAACGGCCTAAACATGGATCTCAAATGAAGCCAACCCTGTTGTTCTTTCTCTTTCTTCCTTGACAGTCTGGAAGCCCAAGATGCTGAATGTTTCTCAGCTCGGATCTAATTTGCATGTTGTGTTTGACCACGCCCCCTCCACATTCGGCTTCACCATCTACTACCTGTATTACAAGCTCAGACAGGAGGGGCCCTTCAGACTGAAACGCTGCAAACCTGTGAGCATTTTACCTAGTAATTGCATCGGGAAATCCTGGCGCAAATTCATAAACATTTGCATTCATAATTCACCCCGAATGCTGACTCTCATGTCATGTTGAGGAGGAGCGTTTCCTAATGTTTTGCATGTTTGCGTCATCGGGTAACTGTAATTGTTTGCATATTCTGTTAACTCTGAAGCTGGAAGTGAGATGTTCAGGGTTAATGCTTCCAGCAGCGTGTAATGCTCTTCCCAGACAGCTGGAATAATATATAGCCTTGTCCGGTGAATCGCCGCTCTGGGAAACGGACGTGTTCTGCTGCTTTCCACGCTTTGGTTGTGTTGGAGACGGAAATGTAAAGAGCAGAGTGCTTTTACAGCAGCGCTTTGTCACTTAGAAACTGTGCTGGGAGTTAAAAGACGGCTATCTGTCTTTCTTTTGGCAAAGGACGCATGTACTTTTGGTTCAGGACTGACTCTCTTCATGGGATAGTTTAGCCAGAAATGGATGTTCTGTCATCATTTACTCGCCCTCATGTCATTCAAACACATTTGGCTTGCTTTCTTCTGTGAAACACTAATGCAGAAGCATGTTCATGCTGCTCCTTTCCATACAAAGAATTATTAAATTATTAATTATAAAATTATTATTATTATTTAATAACCATAGTAATAATTATTAATAATAAATAAGTTAATAAATAAAACTAGTAATAGTAATTGAGAAAACCACAATGTATAATATAAAACTGAATATAAAAAAATATTGAGTGCATATTTAATAACTTATTGCATTAATAATTATTGCCATTATTATTAATAAATAATATGTGCTGCTACTACTATTTATTTTTATATAATCATTAATTAATAATTTATAATTATTTATATTTTACTTTAGTAGTAGAATTTATTAATTATTAATAATTATTATTAATGCAGTCAGCTATTAAATATGTATTCATTGTTTATCATTTTTATGATATTCTTCTTATTGTTAATCATGTTATAATAAATAATAATAAATACTACTAGTAATAGTAATTCATAAAAGCACATTACAGATAAAATGTATAATAATTATAAAAAAAGAATATCCTAATAGTAATAATAATAATAATAATAATAATAATAATAATCATTAACAGTTATTTATTTTACTTTATTATTATGACTATTATTATTAGTAGTAGTATTTAATAATGATAATTTATTAATATAATGACAATAATAATAATTATTATTATTAATTCATTTATTTTTAATAATCTTTGTTTATGATATTGTTATTATTGTGAATTAAAATATAATAAATAATAATAAATACTACTAGTAATAGTAATTCAGAAAAGCGCATTACAAATAAAATGTAATAATAATGATAAAAAGGAACTTCATAATAATAATAATAATAATAATAATAATAATAATAATAATAATAATGATAAAGTTCATATAATAATTAATTGTAATAATTTTTGTGTATTTTACTTAATTATTATGACTATTATTATTATTATTAGTAGTAGTACTTAATTATTTTTTATTAATAATAATGGCAATAATAATTATTATTAAAGCAATAAGTTATTAAATATGTATTCAGTATATTAAATGTTTAATATTTAGTTTTTATTTTATAATTATTATGATTCTTCTTCTTCTTAATAATAATTATATTAAATAATAAGTAATACTAGTAATAGTAATTGAGAAAAGAGCATTTGAAATAAAATATTATTATTAATAATAATAATAATTATTATATTATTATCTTTTTTATTAGTAGTTTTTATTTATTTTTTATAAACTACTACTACTACTACTACTACTACTACTACTACTACTAATAATAATAATAATAATAATAATAATAATGCATTCTATTTGTAATATGCTTTTCTCAAACCCAGCATGCTACAAGCAATTAAACATTAAATAATAACACACAGTGAAGTTCACTGACACATCAGAGGATAAAATAACAACATACACAGGTTAATTAACTACAGAGAAGGTAAAGGACACATATTTAAATGTGCACTTTTATGGTGTGTCTGTCTTTTCTTTTTTTTTTTTTTTTAAGCTGTCCCTGTAAGGCTGAAGCGAACTCTTCATTCTCTTGGAATCACGATGTTGGGATTGATTTTCATTTAGAGGTTTTATTATTTCAACACCAGCATGAGGTGTTTCATATTTGTGTCATTTTGGAACACGACCTGCTTCTTTGGAACCACACTATTCACATCTTCTTCCTATTAGAGGGTGTGAAAGCATTGTCCTTGCTCTTTTGAGAAGAGCACAGCGGTCATATCTGTAGCCGGGCCGGGCGGCATTGTTTGTAGCGATAATAGAAAGAGGTGAAATTTGAGGTGAGCGACGCCACCAACGGGGGATTCCAGAGTTCAGATGCTCTATGGATCTCTGTGAGATCATTCTTACCTTTTCAGTTTCCCACCACCGGTTTCTGTGTAACTGAATGACTTAGAAACCCTGTTTTAATCGACAGCGTCCGTAAACATAAACTTGATGTGTTTGAATGTTTACCTTAATGCAGATGAGTTTGTTTCTTCATCAGACTTGTAGAAATGTAGCATTGCATCACTTGCTCACCTATGGATCCTCTGCAGTGAATGGGTGCCGTCAGAATGAGAGTCCAAACAGCTGATAAAAACATCACAGTAATTCACAAGTAATCCACACCACTCCAGTTCATTAGTTAACATCTTGAGAAACCAAAAGCTGTGTGTTTGTAAGAAACAAATCCATCATTAACGTGTTTTTAACTACAAAACATCCATAATATTGCCATCCCTGATGGAAAAAAAACAAACATTTTGTCTGAATCAGGAGAGAAATCTGCACAGATCAAGCACCGTTTACAAGTTTACAGTTTATAACACAAATGAAGTCAATTATGTAGTGGGCAAAAATGTTAAACAAATAATATTAAAATAAATATGTAAAACAATAAAATATTCTAATCAACATTTTAATTAATATTTTAATATTTACAACTTTGATATAACACAAATGGAAGTAAATGGGTTGTGTAGTGGGCAAAAATGTTAAACAAATAATATTAATAATATTAAAATAAATATGTAAAATGTATAATAAATAAATATAAATATTGAATACATATTTAATATATTAAATGCATATTTAATAACTTATTGCATTGATAATTAAGTACTACTACTACATACTACTAGTACTACTACTACTAATTATAGTGATAATAATTAGTTAAATATACATAATTCTTAAAATTAATTATTATTATATAAACTAATAATAAAATAATAATAATATTTTATTTGTAATTTATAATAATAATAATAATTATTATTATTATATAATATTTTATATATTTGTATACTTTTAATAAACATTTATGAATTATTTATTTTTTATAATTAAGTATTACTATGACTGTTATTTTTTATATAATCATTAATAATGTTAATAATTATTTATATTTTACTGTAGTAGCAGTATTTATTAATAATAATATTAATAATAATAAAAATAAATATGCTAAACAATACAATAAATAAATATTAATAAATAATAATAAAATATTCTAATTAACAATTTAATTAATATTTAATTAATAACATTCTTCTTCTTCTCATCATCCACGTGTTGTAGTGACCAAGACAGTGTTGTTATTATTATTATTATTATTATTATTATTAATAATAATAATAATAATAAAATAAGAAGAAATAGTAATATATAATAATATCTAATATAATATATAATAAATATGAATAAAATATTCTAATTAACATTTCAATTAATATTTATATAATTGAAACTTGATATAAAACAAAAGGAAGTAAGTGCCATGGCCAAAAATGTTAAACAAATCATATTAATAATAATAATAATAATAATAAATAAATATGTAAAAATTGTATTATTATTATTATTATTATTATTATTATTATTATTATCCACTTGTGTTATGTAGTGACCAAAACATTGTTAATAATAATAATAATAATAATAATAATAATAAAATCTTTAAAATAACACAAATGGAAGCAAATGTCATGACCAAAAATGGTTTTAAAAAAATGCAAAAATTCATTCTGACGGCACCCATTCACTGCAGAGGATCCATTGGTGAGCAAGTGATGTAAGGCTGCATTTCTACAAATCTGATGAAGAAACAAACTCATCTACATCTATGATGGCCTGAGAGCTAAATGAGTTCATTTAGCAAATTTTCAGTTTTGGGTGAACTATTCTTTCAAAACTAGGTGCGAGATACACATTCATTAAGGTCTTGTAACGACCCAAATATTGTGATATAATGAGCATTTACATAAAATGCATCACACATTTGTAGATAACATGTCTTTGCTTTCCTTGCAGGAACAAAATAGCCCTAAAACGACCTGTGTTTTACAAGACGTCACTCCGGGAACTTACGCAATCGAGGTTTGAGCGTTATTCGTGTCATACTCCATTAACCGAGTTTCATTTTACATTTACAGAACTAAACAGCACAAATTCACTTTCTTATTCCTGCAGCTTCGCGACGACAACAACACAACCAGAAAACAAACACAGTACCATGTGAGCCAAGGTAAAAAACTTTGACATTTTTCAACTTTTTGAATGTTTAGCATCTCTGTTCGCACTGATCGGATGTTGTTTGCGTTTGCAGTGCATTCGCCGTGGGCCGGACCGATCCGCGCCATGGCCATCACCGTCCCGCTGGTCATCATGTCGGCCTTCGCCACGCTCTTCACCGTCATGTGTCGCAAGAAACAGCAAGGTGCGTGTCTGTCGTTAGCGCGGCTCGGGTTTCCTCCCTTTTGTGGGGTATCTGAAAGCCGATCTGTGTAATCTAACGGCATTGGCGAGGATTAATGCGCGATGGAATCTAAGCGTTTGCGCTCACGCCATTCTGCTGCAGCTCTGCTTGAGACACACAAAAGAAACTCCTGTAAGCCTGTTAGTGTGTAATGCGTCTTACAGAGGCAAAACTCATTCGTTACATGTGCGTGACTCCAGAATGTTCTGTTTCCAACGTTTCGGGAAGATTTCACACACAAAACCTTTTAAAAATACTGTAGTTTCTGCAGTTAGTGTAAAATCCTAACTAGATTTTTCTTTTTTGGAAAAAAATTTGAGTTAGTGGCACAAAAACTCTATTCTGGTCTCTTGATCAGTATTATTTTAGTATCATTGAGATACTGGTATAGTGTTTATCAATATTTTGAGTTTTTTCGTTTTAATTTTAATTAAAATTGTAATCATTTAGCTGTGAATTCTATATTTTTTTTTTTTAATTTAAATTTTATTCGTTTTTAATTTGAATTTTTATTTAGTTATTTTAGTACATTAAGTTAAACTTAATAAAAAGGAGAAATGTTGCTTTGGCAACTAGCTGAAATAAAATAAGTTTACGTTTTTTTTATGGTTTTATTTCAGTTAATGTTTATTTTATTCAAAGATTTTTTTTTTTAATGATTTTAGTTTCAGTCAACTAGCTGAAATATAAAATGTTTAAGTTTTTTAATATATTTTATTGTGTTTCAGTTAATGTAAATTTTATTTTAAGTAACAAACATGTTTTTTTTATTTTATTTTCAGTCAGTTGGCTGAGATATAAAATATTTTTTGACATTATTTTATTTAATGTTTTATGGTTTTATTTTCAGTCCGTTAGCCGAAATATAAAATGTTTATGTTGTTTTTATATTTTATTTATTTTATTTAACACTTATTGTTTCAAGTAGCAAAAATGTTTTTTTAATGGTTTTAGTTTGTCAGTTACCTGAAATATAAAATGTTTCAGATATTTTTTTACATTTAATTTAATTTAATTTAATGTTTATTTTTTTTCAAGTAACAATTTTTTTTTTTCAGGAAATTATGTTTTCAGTCAACTTGCTGAAATATAAAAAGTTTAAGATTTTAAAAAATATTTTATTGTATTTCAGTTAAAGTTTAGTTTTTTTTTTTAAGTAACAAAAATATTTTTTATGGTTTTATTTTCAGTCAAATCTGCAATATGAAGTGTGTAATTTAAAAAAAAAATATTTAATTTAATTTAATTTGATGTTTATTTTATTTCTAGTAACAAAAATGTTTTTTATGGTTTCAGTTTCAGTCAATGAGCTAAAATATAAAATGTTTAAGAGATTTTTTTTTTTTTAGATATATTTTATTTTATTTCAAGTAACAAAAATGTTTTTTTATGGTTTTAGTTTCAGTCAAGAGCTGAAATATAAAATATAGAATGTTTATGATTTTTTTTTTTATATTTTATTTTATTTCAGTTAATTTTTTTTGTTTTATTTCAAGTAACAAAAATACTTCTATGGTTTTAGATTTAGTTAATTAGCTGAAATATGTTGAAATATATTTTATTCCGATTAAAGTTTATTTTAAGTAACTTATTTATTTTTAGTTATCTAGCTGAAATAAAATGTTTTTTTTTTTTTATATATTATTTTATTTTAGTTAATGTTTATTTTATTTCAAGTAATGAAATTTGTTTTAATGGCTTTAGTTTGTCAACTAGCTGGAATACAGTCATTTTTAATAATTTTTTTCATTTAACATTTTTTATGGTTATATTTTTAGTCAACGTTTAGTCAATAAGTCCACATTTTTTAAAATGTTATTTTACTTGAGTTTTTATATGTATATTTTTATATATATTTAAATGGTTTTAGTTTTATTATGTTTAGCCTGCAAGTCTATGGGATGTTATGGGACCCACAGTAATTAAAGCTAAATATATGGTACATTTTTGTAAAGGTGGATTGGCGGGTGATGTAAGACAGAAACATCTGTTGCTCTAACATGGACAAATTAGGCTTTACTTTCAGTTCTTCCAGTGCTCTAAAAGGAGCTCTCATCATATGGAAACAATAAATGTGCTTTTTTTCCCACTCGCTACAAATCTCATTTGATCCTGGTTAGATTCACGTCTCTGATCTGAATTCCTCTGCAGAGAACATCTACTCCCACCTGGACGAGGAGAGCTCAGAGTCTTCGTCTCAGACCACGGCGCTGAACGCAGACAGACCCTGGCCGAGACCCAAGATCTTCATCTGTTACTCCAGTAAAGACTGTCCCAAACACCTCGCCGTCATCCAGAGCTTCGCCTTCTTCCTGCAGGACTTTTGCGGCTGTGAGGTGAGGTTAAGAAAAAAGTATTAAGAAATTAATACTTTTATTCATTAGTGATACATTAAACTGATCAAAAGTGACAGTATAAGACATTTATAATGTTACAAAAAATTTCAAATTTAAATAAATGCTGTTCTTTTGAACTTTCTATTCATCAAAGAATCCTGAAGAATAAAATGTATCTCAGTTTCCATGAAATTGTAACTGTTTTTAACATTGATAATAATCAGAAATGTTTTTTGAACAGAAAATCAGCCTATTAGAATGATTTCTGAAGGATCATGTGACACTGAAGACTGGTGTAATGGTGCTGAAAATTCAGCTTTGCATCACAAAAATAAATTACGTTTTGATATAAATTCAAATAGAAAAACAGGTATTTTAAATTATAATAATATTTCACAATTTTCCTGTTTTTCCTGTATTTTTTGATCAAATAAATGCAAACTTGGTGAGCAGAAAGACTTCTTTCAAAAAAAGGCTTGAGTGGTTTGAAATGTTTGCTGATGACGCCCTCTAGTGGCAGAAGAAAGAAGCTGTTTTTTATTCATGTGATTCTCCCATTTGCTCTTTTTACATTGACTATCACTCTATATACAATCACATACCACAATAATTTCTCATATATTATAAATATATACTAATAAACTGAACATTCACTAATAAATTGAGATGGATGCTTTCAGCTGATTTCCTATTGAACTGTCACCAACTGAATTGCAGTGCTCAAACTATTTCAAATATAGTGAATTAAGCTACAAACTCCATCATAATGCACAATGTTTCCATCTAACATGTATTTTGAGGTGCAGTTCCTAATATTAATGAAGTGTTTGACAACTCTAAATCAGTTGAGCCATTGTGTCGCAAAATGATTCACTGTTTTGAAGCGCTTCAATTGGTTTGCTAATCATTTGATTCAGATTGGGACTTCAGCGTGGGTTCGTGAATCTCTTGATTCAGATTGGTACTTCAGAGCTTGTTCACAAATCATTTGATTTAGTTTGGAACTTCGGAGCTTGTTCGTGAATCATTTGATTTAGTTTGGAACTTCGGAGCTTGTTCGTGAATCATTTGATTCAGATTGGAACTTCGGAGCTTGTTCGTGAATCATTTGATTCAGATTGGAACTTCGGAGCTTGTTCATGATTCATTTGATTTAGGGTGTGGGTCATACTTGTCATGTTTGTCATGAAATTTACGTCAAATTGGAACTTCGGAGCTTGTTCATGAATCATTTGATTCAGAACGGAACTTCAGAGATTGTTCATGAATCATTTGATTCAGATCAGAACTTTGGAGCTTGTTTGTGAATCATTTGATTCAGATTGGGACTTCGGAGCAGATTTGTGAATCATTTGATTCAGATCGGGACTTCGGAGCTTGTTTGCGAATCATTTGATTAGATTCAGATTGGTATTTCGGAGCGCAGGTCGCGAATCATTTGATTCAGATCGAAACTTCTGAGCTTTTCGCAAATCATTTGATTCAGATCAGGACTTCGGAGCGGGTATCGTCAATCTTTTGATTCAGATCGGGACTTCGGAGCTTGTTTGTGAATCATTTGATTAGATTCAGATTGGTATTTTGGAGCACAGGTCGCGAATCATTTGATTCAGATCGAAACTTCTGAGGTTTTTCGCAAATCATTTGACTCAGATCGGGACTTGGGAGCTTGTTTGCGAATCATTTGATTAGATTCAGATGGGTATTTTGGAGCGCAGGTCACGAATCATTTGATTTCTATCGGAACTTTGGAGCATGTTTATGAATCATTTGATTCAGATCAAAACTTCTCGGAGTGGGTATCGTCAATCTTTTGATTCAGATCGGGACTTCGGAGCTTGTTTGTGAATCATTTGATTAGATTCAGATTGGTATTTTGGAGCACAGGTCGCGAATCATTTGATTCAGATCGAAACTTCTGAGGTTTTTCGCAAATCATTTGATTCAGATCGGGACTTGGGAGCTTGTTTGCGAATCATTTGATTAGATTCAGATTGGTATTTTGGAGCGCAGGTCACGAATCATTTGATTTCTATCGGAACTTTGGAGCATGTTTATGAATCATTTGATTCAGATCAAAACTTCTCGGAGTGGGTATCGTCAATCTTTTGATTCAGATCGGGACTTCGGAGCTTGTTTGTGAATCATTTGATTAGATTCAGATTGGTATTTTGGAGCACAGGTCGCGAATCATTTGATTCAGATGGAAACTTCTGAGGTTTTTCGCAAATCATTTGATTCAGATCGGGACTTGGGAGCTTGTTTGCGAATCATTTGATTAGATTCAGATTGGTATTTTGGAGCGCAGGTCACGAATCATTTGATTTCTATCGGAACTTTGGAGCATGTTTATGAATCATTTGATTCAGATCAAAACTTCTCGGAGTGGGTATCGTCAATCTTTTGATTCAGATCGAAACTTTGGAGCTTGTTCATGAATCATTTGATTCAAACTGGGACTTTGGAGTGGGTTTGCAAATCATTTGATTCAGTTCCGGACTTTGAAACGGGTTCGTGAATCATTTAATTCCAATCGGGATTTCGGAGCATGTTAGCAAATCATTGCATTCAGATCCAGGACCATGTTTTTTTTTTTAATTATTTCTTTTTTTTTTTTTTTTTTTAAACCACAGTTTTACTACAAATACCATGTTTAAACTATGGCTAGTGTAGCAAACCATGGTTAATTTGTGGTTACCATGGTTTAACTATAGTAACAGTGTTTTTATTTGTTGTTGTTTGTTTTGGTTCATTTTTATAAGGGATGTGTTGCAAAGTGAACAAAAAAAGAGCGAACTAGAGTTTCCAAAGTCGGACATCGCTTGTTATGATTTTAAATTGTGTAGAAATTAATAGAGACGCTATGACACATCCCTACCAATATCCAGACACAACTACATTGTCCCTAGCAATAATTTTAATCAAACAATGAAATGTCAGTTGTCTGCCATTATGTCCCCACCAATGCCAAAATCAAACCCACACCCTTGGAAAGAAGGAATTAATTTATTTACTTTCCTAATACGTGTTCCTGGTCATGATCCTGTGCATGAATCATCAGCGATTGTTATTCCAAAGAAAACTCTTTACAGTACTTTGTTACATTAGTAAGCATGAACTAACAACATGTGCATTTGTGGGAAACTTTAATGCTTTGAACTCTTTATCAAGACATATGAAAAGCCATAAAAGGGTTTCAAATTTGACTCAATCTGTGTGTGAATGCTCAGGTGGCGTTGGATCTCTGGGAGCACCTGGAGATCTGTAAGGAGGGTCAGATGTCGTGGCTGAGCCGGCGTATCGACGAGGCTCACTTCATCATCACCGTCTGCTCCAAAGGCCTGAAGTATTTCGTGGAGAAAAGACACCGTAAGGGCAAGGCCACGTCGAAGGAGAAAAACCGAGAACCGTCCGCGTCCGACTCCGCCGGCAACAGGGACCTTTTCATCGTGGCCACAGCGATGATCGCCGAAAAAATCAAAGAGGTGCATCAAAAATCCTCGGACCTCTCACGCTTCATGTCGGTGTACTTCGATTATTCTCACGAGAGCGACATACCGACTTCCCTCAGCCTGGCTCCCAAATACAAACTAATGGACCAGCTGCCCCAGCTCTTCGCCCGGCTCCATTCCCGCCAGCTCAGCCTGACCGACCGCGAACCGCAGCCGCCCAACGTCAGCAAACGCAACTATTTCCGCAGCAAATCGGGCCGCTCGCTATATGTGGCCATCTGTAACATGCACCAGCACATCGAGCAGGAGCCCGACTGGTTCGAGAAGCAGCTCATGCCGCCGCCGCCGCCTAATAAACGCCTCCCGCCTCCAGAGAAGCTCGATTCGGGGCTCGTCCTGAACGAGGTGAAGCTCAAACACCCGTCGGAGAGCGACTGTCCGGTGAGGAGCAACGTGCTGATCCTGCCGTCGACGCCGAAGCTGGGACTTTCGCTGAGTTTGTCACAGGATGATCTCGGGGAGGGTTCGTCCCATCAGGACGCTGGTTCGTCCAGACCGGACGGATCGGCCAGTCCGGTGGAGATGCCCAGAGATTCGGGGATCTACGACTCGTCCGTTCCGTCGTCGGAGCTCTCCATCCCGCTGATGGACGGACTCTCACCGGACCACGACAACTCATCTCTGGCTGACAGCGTGTCCTCCTCCTCAGGACTTGGTACGAATTTAACACATTAAGCATAAATATATCATTTCATTTTAGGTGAATAATTCCCTATAAAAAATAATATATGCAATTTTTTAAAAATGTATGCAATATAAATATATACTGAGGTGAAGGGACTTCAAAAAACACAATTCGTGTCAACTATCTTTTCCATATTTGTAATGATTTGTAAATCATATTTAAATCAATTTATAAAAAGGCTCAATAGTGTAACAGTTGAAAGCAAAGAAGTAAATTAAGAAATAGTAGTGTATATTAGTATTGTAGTTTTTTTGTTAATCTGTAAAATAAATAAAATAAATAATATTTTATTAAATAATATATAACAATAATATTATTGTTATATTATTGTTATTATTATTAATAATTAATATTAATAATTATTATATATTATATATTTTTATTTTACAGTACAGTATTATTGCAAAAGTAATTTTGATTAGTTTAATTTTCAAATTTAATATATATATATATATATATATATATATATATATGTGTGTGTGTGTACATATATGTATATATAAAACTGCAATAATACTGCAAAAGTAATTTTGATTAGTTTAATTTTCTAATTTTTATATATATATATATATATATATATATATATATATATATATATATATATATATATATATATATAAAACAGTAATGTATTGCTTTTAGTTTAGTATAAAATGAATATATAAAATATTATTTTGTATAATGACAACAGCAATATTAATAATAATTGTTAATATTATGGAATGCTTTTTTTCTTAGAATTATAGTATGATTGCAATAGTAATGTATTGCTTTATTGATTAGTTTAATATTTATAATTTAAATAATAATAAAATATAAATATTTTGAATTTTCTGCTACTACTACTAATTATTATTATTATTATTATTATTATAATAACATAATTAAATGGTTATTTCATTTTACAGTACAGTAGTATGATTGCAATAGTAATTTATTTTTTATTAAATGGTTTGATGTTTATTATTTATATGATAAAAATATGATTTTAAATAATAATAATAATAATAATTATTATTGTTTTTGTTGTTGTTGTTAATAATAATAAAATAATAATATAATATATAATTATATAATATAATAGTAGTAGTAATAATAATAATAATAATAATAATAATATAATAAAATACTCATTATTTTTATTTTAGAGTAGTGTTGTGTTTCTTTGATTTGTTTAATTTTTATAATCTGAATAATAGTAAAATAAAAATATTCTGAAATTGTTGACGATAATAACAATAGGAATAGTAGAAATAATAATAATAATAATAATAATAATAATAATAATAATAATAATATTAATAATAATTATTATATACTATTTTTGCCATATTTTATGATTGCAGTAGTAATACATTTCTTTATTGATTCATTTGAATTTTATCGTTAAATTGCTATAAAATATAAATGACTAATTAATATAATAATAATAATAGTTATTATTATTAATTTATTTTTATTATTATTATTGCAGTAATAATATATTTCTGTATTACAATGAAATGTTAATTACTAATTACTATAATAATAATAATAATAATAATAATAATAATAATAATAGTTGTTATTATAGTAGTTAATTTAAATTTTAAGTTATTATTATTATTGTTATTAGTACTGCCATAATCATTGAATACTATTTTTGCAGTGTATTATCATGATTACAGTAGTAATATGTGTCTTTATTAAATAATTTTGATTAAATTTTCTATACATTTTGAATTAGTAGTAATAATAATAATTATTATTATTATTATATTTTTGTTATTATTGTTATTATTATTATTGTTGTTGTTATTTATTTATTTATTTTTTTATTTTGTTAATTTGTTAAATTTGTTATTGATATAGACTTTTAGAATAGAGGTTTATGGCAGATATATTGATGATGTGTGTTTTTGTATATGTAGGTGATGAGGAGCCCCCTGCTGTCAGCTCTCTGCACTGCGGCGCTTCCACAATATGCAAAGCAGAACTTCATCACAACATCCATCAGAGTGAAGGACTCATAGCCGCTGCCTCCACCTAGTGGCCTTCAGCTGGTCTTGCATCGCCACTTTAATTCCTGTACTTACCACTGACTTGGACAAGCTGCCAGCGAGTCTTCAAAATCCCTTATCAGGGACAATCTTTGACGGATCGAATCTTAAGGGATTGAACATTGAAGCGTCTGAAAACCGCAGGCGCGTGTTTTGTCGAGGCGCTTTTTAACCAAAGTAGTTGTGTACTTAGTATGCATCCGAGTCTGTGGTGTTACAGCTGTGTGAAATCCACGTCATTCAGACCTTCTTGCCTTAAAAGTGCCATGAAGCTGTGGACATGAGCGTGTTGTGCTGAATGTGAGTCGTTTTAACATGTAATTTCACTTTTATTTATTGCATTAACGTGCTTCAGTTGTGCGGGATAACAAGAAAAGCAACAGACGTGTGTAGATTAGCACTTTGTGTTTTTCACATTAGCCCGGGGATCGTTTTAGAAGCGTATCAAGAGCTTTTTAATGATTTTAGGTCATTGTTTGTTTTAAATGGATCTTAAAAAAAGTTTTAAACATGTTGACAGCAGCATAAACAGATTAGAGTAGGTCTAATGTTTGTTTATGACAAAGGGAAGAACAAGCTAAAACAATTGAGATGTGCCATTTTGTTAACTTTATGAGTTTTATTTGTGTACTTTGTTTATCCAGGTTTTGTACAGTTTTTTTTTTTTTTTTTTTAGAATATTAGAAGTGGTTTCTACATTATATAAACTTTGTACTGTTTTATAGTACTCTAATGTAGGAGATACGACTTAATAAAACTAAGATTTATATGCATTGTGACTGAATTATTTGTGAAGTTTCCTATATTTTAAGTGCAAAAATACACATGCTTGAAAAATCTGTGTGCAAATTTCTGTATGCTAAAAATATGCATATAAAAGTGAATAATGAAGAGGTGGCAGACATCTTTAGAGTGACATTATAAGTGATTATTATTATAAAATATAATATACAAGCTAAAATATGCACACAAAATGTAATTTTTGTAAGCTAGAACATAGCTTATATATATATATATATATATATATATATATATATATATATATATATATATATATATATATATATATATATATATATATATATACACACAAAAAGTTTTTTTTTTTTTTGATATACAAAGTATAATTTTATATACATTTTTATACACAAAATAATACAAGTAATGAAGAGAATAAAAATGCCACAATGATATTTTAAGTGATTTTTATTTTTACACAAAGTATAATTTTAGATTTTTTAACCAAAACTACCAAAAAAATGAAAGAATTATAAACTCCACAATTACATGCAGAATTTATATATATATAGAGGTGAGGATTCCTATATTTAAAGTGCAAAAATAGACATGCTTGAAAAATCTGTGAATTTCTGTATGATAAAAATATACTTATAAAAATGAATAATGAAGAGGTGACAAAGATCTTTAGGATGACATTATAAATTTATTTTATAAAATATAATATACAAGCTAAAATATGCACATAAATTGTAAAAAAACCAAACAAAATATTACAAATAATAATACATGTATAAAAATACCAGTAACATTTTAAGTGTTTTTGTTTACATATTTCGTTTTTGTATATTACAACTTTGTGTATAATATATTTACACACACACACACACACACACAAATCTTTTTTAAAATTTTATATACAAAGTATAATTTTATATTTTATACACAAGAGATTAAAAACACCACAATGAGTGATTTTTATTTGATTTATTTTATTGATTTATTTTATTTTGTTTTCTGTATATATATTAGTGCTATCAAATGATTAATTATGATTAATCACATCCAAAATAAAAGTTTTGGTGTACATAATATAAGTGTGTTGTGTACGGTGTATATTTATTATGTATATATAAATACACACACATACAATATATATTTTGAAAACATTTACATGTGTGTGCGTATATGTGTGTGTGTGTGTGTGTGTGTGTGTGTGTGTAAAATCACTCCAGAGTGATTAGAATGATAAGTGATTGAAGTGATTTATACTCCCATACGTTCAGATTTTTTGAAAGCTACCAATGCAATGTGCATATAAATTTTACAAAAAAAAATTATAAATATTACAAATAATGAAGAGGTGATTACAAACCTCTAGTAATTTTTACAATTATTTATTGTCTTTTATTGAGCTGAAACCACACAGCCTTGTAATCTGGTGAATTCTGGAACCCCAGTGACGTGAAAAGCTTGTAGGAAAAGTCATTTTCCTCCTCCACAAAACAGTACACAGGGTGTCCTTGATCCAAGAGATTTTTGGCCATCATAAACACCAGTGACTTGGCGTAACCTTTCTGTCTGTGTTGTGGTAACGTGTAGAGCAAACCAAGAGCAGCGTGTTGGTACACAAGCAACCAGGAGACGGGCTCCGTGCCGCCCTCCTCTAGCACGCACAGTGAAGGATTATGGGTAATGTAGTTCAGCACGGAGTTGTAGCTGTTAAGGTCTCCACCGTATTTCCACGTGCTGTTCACCAGATGTGCATGAGCCGTACTGAGCGGAGCGAATCTGAGTCGAGTGTAACTGGAAATATTGAAAATAATAAGAAAATGTCAACTATTTAAAACTTATGTAGGCTCTTAAAAAAACAAGGCGTTTAAAAGCAATAAAATGTGTTCAGTTTCAGTTTTTTTCAAGCCCTGCTAAATCCGCAATAAATAAATAAATAAAAATATATAAATAAATGAAAATGACAACATTTTCGTTTATGCCGCATGGACGTGTTTTGGGAGATTAAAACAACAATACGTAGTATTTCTGAATTTTTGCGACTTTGGAGCCCCCTTCAGGTAAATGAGTGCAATTCATTGTCGTAAATATATTCACGGTCACAAGTAATGAAGAAAAAAAAAATATTTACGGTCATAATAACAGTGATAGCTGTGCCAGAGCTGCTCTTATTATTGGGAGATAGCGATATCTGTGGCTTAAAGGCAAATATAGGTACAATAAAATAAAAAAATAAAATATAGGTACTCTATAGTCTTTGTTAAAGCTCAATTTTGATCACGTGTGCTTTGATAACCAATCACATCACAGCCTCGACGTCATTGAATTCCTGTCAGAGTTGTGCGCCAGGCAATCGCTGTTTGCGAAGTGTCTTATTTTTCTTTGTAAACTCTAACATTCGGTAAATCCAAAACGATTTGTATTGGCAAACATACTGAAGATTATCCAAAACGCAGTAGAGTCATTAAACGATAAGCAGTTTATTGAAAATAGTGAAGCTTCTCCTCGTCTTAAAGCGAAGCGTGTTTGGCTCGTGACGTGCATTTGTTGCTGCCGTAAAGCAATCCGTAATTTTCGCGGTATTTCGTACCCGCTCAGCGAACTTACGCACTCGTTTGTAAAAGAACCAGAAGTCATTCGTCTTATTTGAAGTCAGTAACATCAGAATTATTTTTAAACCGATATTTAAAGGTAAAGACAATCACATACAGTTTAACAGTCTGTATAATAATGATGGTACCTCTCTTTAAACTGTAGCTGTCGATCATCCTGCAGCAGTAAGACGTTCATCACTGCTTGAACTTTCCAGGGAACTCCATGTTGATCTGCAAACTCCTGAACGGCGTCTAAATGCCTGATGTCAACCCCTTAGAGCAACCAACAGGTGTATGCATGTTTTATCTTGACACAGTCACAAAACTAGTTATTTCAGACAGTTAATGCGATGATGGATAGAGGGTGTACCTGCCAATAATGTGAATGCATCCTTATTGATAACACCAGGCGTGTTCAGAAAGTTTTTAAGGCTGTCTTTGCTCTTTGAGTAGATGCTGTATATGTTAAAATCTCCTTCTCGATCCTTTGTGCCCTGTTTGAAAAAAAAAAAGAAAAAAAAAAGAACTACATTTATATGTAAATATTATCTATAATTTGTCATGATTTATATATCGATTTAACTATTTGACAAATAATAGCTAAATCAGTGTTATTGTAGTATTTTTTATTATATATTATTGTAGTAATGAATATTTTTAATTGCTTTTATTTGTATATTTTCAGTTTTTTTATTTTAGTTTGTTGTAATTTTTTGTTTTTTTAAAATATCTTTAGCTTTAATTTTTTTTATTTTAGTTTTAGTTTTTACTAATTTTATTACTTTAACTTAAACTTTTATTTTTTAGAGTTTTATTTATTTACATTTTATTAAGCTGAAGTTTCCCATCTAATATTTATGTTTAATTTTATTTCAGATTTATTTAAGTCAACAAAAAATATTTTAGTCGTTTTAGTTTCCAATAACAGTACTAAGCATTGTTTATAAAGTATAGTTTTACTTACGCTTTGGTTTACCTCAAATACCACAGTTAAACTATAGCTGCTGTGTGGCTAGTTTTTGTAAATGGAGAACCATAAATGTCTGGATCTGTAAAATTATGTTACCTGAACTTTCGGTTTGCAAATGATGACCGTGAAATCTGGCCACCGGTCTGCAATAACCTCCAGATTGTGAGGTTTCCCTTTGTTTATGTTGAATATACAGCCATAAACCTGAAAAAGAAGTGAATATTAACCAGCTGCTCCTCTTGAGCGAGTGAAAATAAAAGCTGTGGTAATCTGATCGGTTAACGTTTTCAGTAAAGTACTTTCTTAAACCTTCGCCACACCTTGATGGACTCTGGGAAACTCTGCTTCAAAATGCTTTCAGCTTGTTTGAGCTCCTCTGTCCCAAGAATGATCATTTTGTGCACATAAGACACTCACGGAAACAGAAGACCAACAAAGGGTTAACAAAAACTCGCAAAGCCGAGTGCAAAGTCAAGGAAGTTGTTTTTGAAAACTCGACAGCCATGCATTTCAGTTTCACAGGTTATAGCTGTAAAATAGACGGTTTATGTTAATGCAGCATGAAAAAGTGGTTAATTTCTATCAAATATTATCGCTTTCTTGCCAGCCTAGAGTGGTTCATGTGTTCAGCTAGTCTCCACCTGGCTTGTACTGATCATACTGGTTTGAATTAATAGTTTAAAGCACTCCTTACTAGCTTAGATCATCTAAAACCAGCAAGCTGGTTTATCAAGAATGGTTCCTTAAGTCTTTTTCAGCAGGAGATATCCTGGACTGCTCAGCTTCGGGTCCTGATGCATGCAGCTGGTCAGGTCATGTGACCTAAAAGATGATGTAAACACATCATTGCAGCTGCAGTGAAGAACATAAAAATATGAGATGGGTTTTGTGTGGTCATCTGTGAGTTTGACTCCAGCATGAGCGTCTGTCCGTCAGCAGGATGCAGAAACCCGAGAAGCTCTTATGCAGCAGATAAATAGAGGTGTGTTAAACCGTCAGGAATTAATAGCTATTAATGTTTCCACCCTCATACCGATACACCCAGATGATTTTTGGCTTTGCTTTTGTTCCCACAGATTCACAAGCTACCGAGATGGTTTGCATTCTCATTCTTTTTGCATCTGTTTTCTCAGCTTTTATTGTCTCAGGACAAAGTGTGACGGTAGATTACAACCATAATGTCATTAATGTCGCAAACTTTGCCATGGACGTCCATAATCGCAGGAATAGCTATCCGTATGCCTTTAAAGTGGTGGATATCATATCAGACGCAGCTCAGGTAAGTGTCATGTTCATTGTATAATATATGGCACCTTTAGTCTGATGTATTTAATGTGATATTATCTTTGTTGCAGCTCTATCCTCCTGCACGGGTTAAATACATGCTACAGATACAAGCTGCGCAGACGGTCTGCGAGAATCACGCCAGTGTGAATGTGACAGACTGTGCTTTGCAATCTAATGCAGAGGTGAGAAATACCTCTTATATTAATTAGATTAAAGTTGAGAGTTTGTATTTTCTTTTGTGTTGATACATAAAAATTTTTTACATACATAAATCTATAATTTTCTGGTTATACACATGTATTTTAAGCATATGCAGTTTGTACCTCAGTGTAAATGTTCATATATGTGACCCTGGACCACAAATAAGTAGCATGGGTATATATTGTATGGGTCAAAATTATCGTTTTTTTTTTTTTTTAAATGCCGAAAATCATTAGGATGTTAAGTAAAGATCATGTTCCATGAAGATATTTTGTAAATTTCCTACCGTAAATATATCAAACCTTAATTTTCGATTAGTAATATGCATTGCTAAGAACTCCATTTGGACAACTTTAAAGGCGATTTTCTCAATATTTTTATTTATTTTATTTTCTCAATATTTTTATATTGTCATAAAAAATCATACATCAATGGAAAGCTTATTCATTCAACTTTCATATGATGTATAAATCTTAATTTCGAAAAATTGACACTTATGACTGGTTTTGTGGTCCAGGGTCACATATATTACTTGCATTTTATCCAGTAAAAATATTTTGCATGTAAATTAATTAATGTGCAATTGAATTTACATGCTTTTTAAAATTTTTTTAATTTTTAAATTTTAGTTAAATATGAATATATAAATATATTCAGTTCTTACAACTATGAAATTCTGGTTTTGCGCATATATGTGATCAGTATAAACAGTAATGTAAACTTATTGAAAAGTGTAAATGAATTTGATTAATCTAAAATTATTTTTGCTTGCATTTTTATTGTAATGTGAATATATATACACATATTTCTTAACAACTAACGCAGTTGAGAGCTGCTAAGTCCTTTCATTGTTTTCTTGTTTGTTGTTTTGTTTTTTCAGATCATGACCTGTTCCTTCACTGTTATTGCGGTGCCAGGAAACGATTATATCCCCAAACACCTGCTCTCAGATCATTGTGCCTGAAAATTATGCTGGAAAATGATTTCTAATGGTGAAATGTTGTCAGCAATATATGCTTTGTTAATGTGTGCGTCATTATTTACTTTGTGGCATGTTAATATCAGTATCTTATATTTTTGAAGCATTTCATATGCTGTCATTTTCAAGTGAGGCTTACTTAAAAGCCTGTATTTCTTCTGTAGATCTTTGAGTAAAATGGATTCAGTCTTGTGTCAAAAAATAATTACATAAAAGAATACTCTCGTAGTAAGCCCTGAATCGTTGGTTTATTTAACTGTGTTTTAGTGATTCAATATTGTTTATATAAACTACTAGTGGTTTAGGAAGACATGAGGGTGAGAAATGTTGACGTCATATTCATTTTTGAATGAACTATTTCTTTTAAAATGATGCAGTGACACTGCTCTTCTGTGACTTTTATTTTGTCATTAGTGAATTTTACTTTCACTCTAAAGCGGTGAGTTTGAGTATACACATGCTGTGTTGGTCATATGGTTTGTGTCGAGGTGATTGCAGGTAGAAACGGAAACTTCTACTTCATCAAAGAATACTGCACTCTTCAAGGGATGGTAAATCTCAATCTTTAGTGTAAAATTTTTATTTTTTTTTTTTTTACTACTTGTTAATATGTAAAATCTTTTTACTCATGCATTATGTTTATGATTATATACAGTACATATTTAACCCTAGTTCCAAGTGTAAAAATACAGGTTAAGATACTCCTTTATTTCTAAACACTAGCCTGTCAAGCTGAAGTGTACTTACATTCATCCTGGGTGTCAGTCTAGTATATTTGTTTTATTTTTATATTTCATAATAGCTTTTTATCCCTCTTAAAGGTTTCATTTGGATAACGCATAAGAAGGCAAGCAGGATGAACCATGGTAAAGTTCACAGGCAGTTTGATAAGATGCCAAATGTATTTTGCTTTCGATTGATACAAGCATCTAAACATATAAATGTTTAAACATTTATCTTGTGCACGACTGTGCTTTATCATGCCCAGAATGACAGAAAAACAGTTTGAAATCCAATTTGTTGAAACACATTTCCAAAAATTTGATTTTAATCATATTTTAAGCCACATAGTGTGCTTTGTAAAATATATTTGTGTGTATATTTACTTGCAAAATGATCTCTTTAGACTTTAGATTAAAATAATTGCAAACTTTTTTAATGTCCTCATGTTTTTTTTTGTTTTTTGTTTTTTTTCTGGAAAGAAATAATAGCCATTGTTTTGGGGTGGCAGAAATCTGACAAAGCCTCAGTGATAAACAGTATTTTAGGTGATGAAGTTGAGCCTGGCAAATACTTTGTGAAATCTGTGAGGAAAGATGGAGAAGTAAATGGAAGGAAGATCACTCTGATCAACACGCCATGTTGGTGGGAGAATTTTGATTTGCAAGACTCGCCAGAAGTTGTTAAACAAGAACTGGTTTGCAGCGTCTTCTTGTGTAACCAAATGCCTCACGTTTTTCTCATAGTAATTAATCTCAGTTTGCCTTTTACTAAAGAAAACAAACTCAGCATTGAGAAGCACCTTGGCCTCTTTGGTGAGAGAGTCTGGAGACACACCATAGTGATCTTTACAGGAGCTGATTTGATAGACAAAGACAAATCCATCAACCAGCACATTAAGAATCAAGGAGAAGATCTGCAGCAGATCCTACAGAGGTGTGGAGAAAGATATCATGCCTTTGATTTCAAAAACAAAAGTGTTGGAGTCCAAGAACTACTTGTCAAAATTGATTATGTTGTGGTGGGAAACAATGGGAAGCATTTTGAAACATGTGATGACATGCTTGACATTAAGAGCAAGAGGGATGAAAATGAAAGAAGAGCAGAAGCCAGACAAAAAACAGTTCAGGGCAAAAAAGACCTACTGAAAGAAATAAGTAAGTACAGACTTGCAGACAAATCAACTCCAAAAAAGTTTATTCAACTTGAAATGTTAAGTTGCACTAAGTGACAACTTAGATATTAGAGTTGATTCAACTTAACATTTTAAGGCAGCTGGGTTACTTACCCAGCTTTTAAGTTTAACAAACACAAAAATCTAAGTTGTTACTTAGTACAACTTAACATTTCAAGTTGACTAAACTTATTTGAGTTGACTGAACTTAAAATTTTAAGGCAGCAGGGTAACAGATTATTTTAAGCTGACTCAGTTGTGTTTTTTGTTTTTTAGTGTACTTGAATATGTGGTAATGCTTTATAATAATTATACACTAATAAAGTATTTACAAATCATTTGAAAGCTAGTACTGAGTTCATAATTTAAAAATTGTAGTTAATACATTAATAGACTCTATACAAATAGTGAGTTCTTCATTCATTTTCATTGTAATTAACCAAAATATAGTGTGTGTGTTTGTGTCCTTAATGTATTTGTAAACATTTTAAGGAACACTGAATATGACTCAATAATGTTCGGTTTAAAGCACTTAATGACATTTTCCCATTTTCCATTAACCTAAAGTTAATACGGTTAATAAGTTGTTAACTAAGCATTACATAACTCTTTACATATGAGCAAGTTAAAATAATAATTTTGTTAATTACAGTGACTATAAAGAACTCACTATTTGTATAGTCTATTAATGCATTAACTACAGATTATAAATTATGAGTTAACTATAAAGTTTGTGAATTGTAAGTACTTTATTATTTATTATAAAGCGTTCCCAAATTTCTTTACAAAACAAGCTTTTAATTGGTTTTATTTGTTTCTGCAGAACATTGCAATGTTATGGCAAGATGCTGATCAACAGATAGTTAATCACGTGCCTCTTATTTGCTTATTTTGGACAGTTGCATTGTATATAAGCAGTCGTTTTGGGGTTTATGTGGGGAAAAAAGTGACAGAAAATGTGAAAAACCTTTTCACTTTTATCTACATAGTCCAAAGATCTGGAATCTAGACAAAGAAGCTGAAACATATAAGAGTTTTCATTTGTATCACATTTTCATCACTACATTATTCCTATGTCCAATTGTTATCATGACTTTACTGTTAAAATTTGGAAGACAGTTGTAATAATGTGTGAAAGTGTCTAACATTTGACTGGTAGTGTGAATTGCAAACATGCAAATGCCTTTAAATTATTTGTAGTTTTTACGTTTGTTTCTTCTTGAAGATGCTGTGGCTCCGCTCTCAGAGCTGAGAATTGTTCTGCTGGGTTGGATTCTGTCTGGGAAGAGTTCAGCCGGAAACACCATCTTCAATCATGAAAAATTTCCCACGCGAAGAACACGAAAGTGTACAAGCCATACTGGTGTAGTAAATGGCAGATCAATAACTGTGTTGGACACTCCAGGCTGGTGGAAGTATTTCTTCGACCCACAATATGCACCGGCTGCAATCCTGGAGAGTGTACGCCAATCACGACATATGCAGTTCCCTCACGCCATGATCTTGGTGATTCCTGGTGAGACTTCGTTTAGAAATGAACAGAAAAGAATCATTAGAGAGTACATGGCCACTTTTGGAGAAGATGTGTGGAGACACACCATAGTTCTGTTCACATGGGCTGACAGATTCCCAGACATCTCAATCGAGCAGCACATTGAGAGTGAAGGTGAAGCACTTCAGTGGCTGATTGAGAAATGCAGGAACAGATATCACGTCTTTGACAGCTCAAACTGGAATAACCGAGATCAAGTCACAGAGCTGCTCCAGAAGATTGATGAGATGGTGGCAGAAAACAGTCTGTTTTGCCTCAACGCTCAATGTGCTGCAGAAGAAAACATTCATGATACTGACACACAAGAAGATGAGGACATAAGTCTGGATGTTGACCGTGTGCTGAAATTACTACAGCAGGAGTTTAACAACAGGCTTAAGGGTTTTGGAAGTAAACTTAAACACTTAGGGAAGGATTTCACTGGATATTTAGAGACCAAAAGTCACTGTAGCATGTCAGACCCTCCAAACTGTAAGTCACTATTAAAATGACTTGCAATTTCTTGTCTAATATTGACAGTATAGCTGTAAGTAGCAATTAGGACCAAGCACAATACACCCCTGTTACAGCTCATTAATGTCATTATTACACATTTTAATAGGCTTTTTTACCTGTGTATAGTTTGGTTTTTGACAACTAATGAGCAACCTATATTCTAATTTAGCAATAAATTTACTTCTTAGAGTACATTTTAAATGTTAATGTCTTAGGATGTATTTGTGCACTTCCTGTGCACTCTTTCCTCTTTCAGTGTCAGCTGATGAAGAACTCTTGGAGAAGATAAGGAGAGAAGGAAGCAGATGGGAAGCAATTTTAATGGAAGCATTTTTTAACATTGAAGCATACTCTGGTGAGTAATTTAGTTTTTTTTAAATCTAGATTTTCATTGCTTGAAGAATGGATTTTTCTTCATTTTTATATAGTGTAAATTAACTTTATGTCTTGAACTCATTTATTTTCTTGTCAGAGATCACATTTTCTACTTCTCACATTTTCATATTCACAGATTCACTTGATAAGGTGTTAGGGTGGTTTCCAAAATGTGATGAATACAGCTCAGTTGAATCTGGAATAAGCTCCAGCATCAGCAGTCAAGAAGATCCAGAGCCCAGAGATGAGACATAAAAAGCAGTTTACAGAATAAAGCACTCTGTCTGGACATGTTTCATACACATGCACTGTAAAAAATAAAAAAAACACAATTTGTGGAGTCAGCTTACCCTGCTGCCTTAAAAATTTAAGTTCAGTCAACTAAAATAAGTTAAGTCAACTTGAAATGTTAAGTTGTACTAAGTAACAACTTAGCTATTTGTGTTTGCTAAACTTAACAGATGGGTAAGTAACCCAGCTGCCTTAAAATTTAAAGTTGATTCAGCTCAAATATCTAAGTTGTCGCTCAGTATAATTTAACATTTCAAGTTGAATAAACTTTTTTGAGTTGACTGAACTTAACATTTTAAGGCAGCCAGGTTACAAACTATTTTAAGTTGACTCTACAAATTGTTTTTTACAGTGTGCAGTTTAAAGCAAAAATGAACATTTTTGTTTTTATTTGCATGTAATAATTATATTATAATATATTATAATTTCATGAAAGTTTAAAGTAATTTGAATGACTGAACAGTCATGAACAGTCAGTTCATTTTTATGGACTTTAGTTTGCTTCTGTTATCCTGAGTCTTAGTTCCTGTTTCATTTTTTTCAGTATTTGTTTCCTTGGTTTTCACCACCCGTGTCTTGTTTATTTGCTTGTTGTGTAAATATTCCCTAAGTATTTTCTTCCCATTGTCTGGTATTTGATTTGTAGCAAAGCTGTTAACATTTTTCCTTCATGTCATAATTCCAGCTTTTTTTTTTTTTTTGGTTTTATTTTGTTTTCTTAATAAAGGTAAACAGTGATATGTTGAGCATGCATGAACTGAGCACTTGAATGAAGGGGGCAAAGGAACGTTTTTATGGTTTCTCATGGTTTACGTAAAAAGCTGATGATGAGCTGATGAAGATTAGTTTGTTGACTTGATATGCTTTAGACATGTAAAACATCCATGTTTCACATCATTATTGGGTGTTTTAATAATATATTTGCATAGGCCTGTATATTACCTTATTACATGATTATGTAAACGAACTAGTGAAATGAACCAATTTATTGAAATGAACTATATATATATATATATATATATATATATATATATATATATATATATGTACACTACCGTTCAAATGTTTGGGGTCAGTACATTTTTATTGTTTCTTTTCTTTTTTTTTTTTTTTTTTTTAATATTAATACTTTTATTCACCAAGGATGTATTAAGTTAATAATTAAAAGTTTATTAAAAGTTAATAATAAATAATTTACATTGTTATAAAATATTTATATTTTGAATAAACACTGTACTTTTTAAACTTGTAATTCATGAAAAAAAAAATTACAGGTTCCAAAAAATATTTGGCAGCACAACTGTTGATATTATCCAACATTGATCATTCTAATAGTAAATCCGCATATTAGAATGATTTCTGAAGGATCATGTGACACTTAAGACTGGAGTAACAGCTGATAAAAATTCAGCTTTTCATCACAGGAATAAATTCTATTTTAAAGTATGTTAAAATAAAAAACATTATTTTATATTGTAAAAACATTTTGCAATATTACTGTTTTTTTCTATATTTTTAATCAAATAAATGCAGCCTTGATGAGCATAAGAGACTACTTTAAAGACTATTACAAGTCTTACTGACCCCAAACTTTTGAACGGTAGTGTATATATATATATATATATATATATATATATATATATATATATATATATATATATTAGATTATAAGATACGCTTTTATCGCATTTATCAAGAAATCAGAATACGTTATACAAAACAAGCGCTAAAACATCAAACAACAAAGCATTAGTAATAAGTTACTAGACAACAGCAGCAGCATTAATGTTTAATTTCTTATCTATATTAACATACAGATGCTCATAAGAATAACTAGCTTGTCCAGTGGACATTTTCTAGTGTAAGACATTAAACATCATTTACAACAGCGCTCGGCTCCTCTGACGCTGATCATACGTGCGCGTTCCCGTGAAAATATTTGCTGAACAGCGACCCCTGGTCACAGTTTTCGACGGTCACCGATTTCAGGAAAACAGGTATCTTCGCTTCTGTTTGTCAGAGAAATTGTACAGCAGCACGAACCGATGGCGATATCTATGGACTTATATAATGACATACATTTTAAGGTAATTAGCTAACCTAGCTAGTTGTTGTTTATGTTGGCGTTTTATTCGATTTTAATGCGCGAATTTTAGTGAAAAGAAACTTATAGAGATCAGTCTGCATATGTGATAGTCATCGGTTATGATATATTTGGTATCTCCTTTAAGGCATCTTTAATGAAACATCTTCATATTTAACGGAGCAGATATAAAACCGCTGAACTGAAAGCGACGTGATCCGTTTTACAGAATACAGCAGTCTGTTGCGTATAACTTCACTAGGCAACATTAACTGCTGAAGATGCTGTATTTGTCAGTTCAGGATTGAACATCCCTGTGATCAGATGAGATGTGTGACTTATGTGTTTTAAAACATTTACCATGAATACACACTGATTTTGATATAACGTTAAATAAAAGTATTTAAAGTGTCAGATTTGTATAATACACAGAAATCATGGCACATGGCAGATTATGCTTCTATGTATTATTAGGACCCAAGCACAAAGGGAACTATTGTTCTTTAGGGTTTTTACTTTAAAAATAATAGTAAAAATAACTGAAAAAATAATGTATAAAAGGCATTTGCCATGCTTGTTAACTATTAGAGACAGACATTAGACTATTAGTGTAGTGGGGGCCAAAACATCATACTTGTTCTTACTGAGCCAGACTGAGCCTTTAAAAGTGAAAGTGTTATCTGCCCTCATCAGGAAGTATAGGCAATTTTGATCTTAGCGTGTTCAACATTATGCCAAAACACTGAAGATGCTAAAGTGTTAATTCATTTTCTGCTGTAAGTAATTGGGTAAAACCTTTAAAACCTTTTTCTTTTGATGTTTGAGGGGTGAAGAGATTGCTTATTATTGGATACACAGAGCTATCATTTGAAAAAGTTCATTGGCAGTTGCTGATTGCTTACAGTGTAAGGTTAAGTGTCATGGGGAAATGGTGGATATAATTTCATTTCAAGTTCAGGCTTATTTACTACACTTATGGTTAGACATTAACTAAACACTATTGGCTATTTCATTCATTATTAAATAATTCAACGTATCAAAGAATACTGCATTAGGGGATGGTAAATCTCAAAGTCAAATTAATTATCTTACCAAAGTAAGTTTTATAAAAAGCTTTTTTTAAACTTATGAATAAAATCTTTTTATACATCGCACATTTAGTTATGTGTTTTGGTTTAAAGTGGAAAGAAACAGGTTAAAATACTCCTTTTTATATTTTATATTTGAGCACCAGCCTGTTTATCTGAAGTGTACATGCATTCATCTCGGTTGTCAGTCTTGTATATTGATATTTTACTTAAATTTATTGTTTCATTATAGTTTTTCCCTTCTTGAAGTTTTCATTTGAATAGAAAGCAAGGAAGATGGAACAAGGTAAGGTTCATTTTTGTTATTACATGTTAATACATTTTCTATTGTAAATGAAACAGTATACTGGACAGTTTTGTTCACCACTGCAACTTTACATGCATGTTATGTGTAGAATGACAGAAAAACAACCTGAAAATCCAATTTATTTAACTACATTTCCAAAATATGGCATGGTAGAAAAAGAATGACTAATGTATTTAACTAAAATTATGTTGAATGCACTTGCAGTGCTTGCATTTTTAGGGGCTAAAATTGAACATGGTTGTATATTTAACCTGTAAATATTTCAATTCAAAACATTTCACACATATTTTTTTATTAAGAATTCAATAACCCTTACCAAAAAGTAGTAAACTTCAAGTTTATTTTATTAAGTATACTTAAGTAAAGTTCAAGTATATCTTTTAGTATACTTCATGTAGTAAGTATACAAATATCAGTGTACTAGTAGTATACTTATAAGTGTATTATTTCAATACTCCTTGGGACTAAATTGGCCCACTTTCTAGTATATAAAAGTATACTTTTAAGTATACTTTAAGTATAACAGTAGTAAACTTTGAGTAAACTAGTTTACATCAATGTTTTTAGCATGTACTGCAACTATACTAAAAGTAAACGTATAGGTATACTGATAGTTTACTAATTAAATACTTGTAGTAGCATTTTAGTACACTTTGAAGTATAGTCTCAGTAAACTACTAGTTTATTAGGTTTATACTGCAAGTATACTCGTAAGTTTTCTTTAAGTGAACTTTACATTATACCTCAAGTATACTACTATGTCCCTGTATTAATTTGTATATATTTTGTTATATGAATATCTGAACATACAAAACATCAAAAGAAAGAACAGGGTATCTGCTTGTAAACAAATGCATTCCATTCTAGCTTCATGCATTCTTTTTTTAAACATTTGAATGTGGGTAAGTTTCATAAATAAAAAATAAATAATTAAACAACATTTTGAACAAACAGCTGAAAAAACAAATATGAATTGGATTTAGAATTATATAATCAAAACGTAGATGGAGTTGATCAACACCCCGAAGCTTGACAGTCATTATTACCTCTATTATCGACATTTTATTCCACAACTTTACAGTTTTGATGCTGTTTCATGTCTGATGATCCTGTTAGATTACATGTGGAAGCATCTGTTGTTTCAGTTTCTTCTTCACTTGTGTTTTTTGGAAGTTTTGTACAGAAGATGTGTAATAGCGTCTCTTACTGTATAACAATGAAAACACGGATTCTAGGAGCACAAGTATTTTACTTTTTCTAAGTACAAGTCAAGTATACTTAAATGTCATTTTTGAGATTGTTTCTGAGAAGTACATAAAGCCCATTTCTGAGAAGTAGGCTACATAAAAAGTAGACTAGAAGTATACTTTCCTATTTTTAGTTTAAAAGAAGAATGCTAATAGCACACTTGAATAAATTACTTTTTTGTAAAGGAATCCATATTCACCTTCCAAAGTTTACTTTCAAATTATTCAGTCTGTTTAATAATACAATCTATAATATTAAACAGGCAATTTTTGGCCCATTTTAATTCGCTTTACAAATTAGCTTCCACAAATGGAATGGTTTGAATTCGTCAGAATATTCAGTATCGCTGTCACGATCTCTAGCTGAAGTGCTCCTGAGCTTCGCTAGAGGGCGCTCCACTCCAGACTCTTGCCACTTTACCCAGGACTCCATTTCCCATAATCCATTTATCGCCTGTTTATCTGTATTACTCTTTTGCCTTGTTCCTGCAGTTGTTGTTTGCTGATGTGTTTACCTTGCCTGTCCTCATGTTTCTTTTCTGACAGAAATAAGAGCTGTTGTTCTTGGGTGGCAGAAATCTGACAAAGCCTCAGTGATAAACAACATTTTTGGAAATAAAATTGAGTCTGATAAATTATTTGTGAAATCTGTGAGGAAAGACGGTGAAGTGAATGGAAGGAAGATCACTCTGATCAACACGGCATGTTGGTGGGAGTCATTTGATTTGAAAGACTCGCCAGAAGTTGTTAAACAAGAACTGGTTTGCAGTGTCTTTTTGTGTCCACCGGGACCTCACGTCTTTCTGCTGGTCATTAATCTCAGTTGGCCTTTTACTAAAGAAAACAGACTCAGCATCGAGACGCACCTTGGCCTCTTTGGTGAGAAAATCTGGAGTCACACTATAGTGATCTTTACAGGAGCCAATTTGATAGACAAATCCATCAACCAGCACATTGAGAATCAAGGAGAAGATCTGCAGGAAATCCTACGGAGATGTGGAGAAAGATATCACGCCTTTGATTTAAAAAACAAAAGTGTTGGAGTCCAAGAACTACTTGTCAAGATTGATGATGTTGTGGTGGCAAACAATGGCAAGCATTTTGAAACATGTGATGGCGTGCTTGACATTAAGAGGAAAAGGGATGAAAATGAAAGAAGAGCAAAAGCCAGACAAAAAACAGTTCAGGGCAAAAGAGACCTACTGAAAGAATTAAGTAAGTACAGACTTGCAGACAAGTATACTAAAAGTCATACATTTGGGCTTCTGCTTAAATGCTTAAAATTAATTTTGCAGAATTGTGACTACTTCTGAATTTCTGGTAATGCTTTATAATAATTATACACTAATAAAGTCTTTACAAATCATTTGAAAGCTAGTAGTTTATACTGAATTCATAATTTATAAACTGTAGTTAATACATTAATAGACTTTCATTTTAATAGACTTTCATTTTCATTGTAATTAACCAAAATATTGTGTATGTTTGTGTGTGTGTTTGTTTGTGTCCTTAATGTATTTGTAAATATTTTAAGGAACACTCAATATGAATCAATAATTAATGACATTTTCCAATTTTCCATTAACCTAAAGTGAGAACTATTTACGGTTAATAAGTTAACTAAGCATTACATAACTCTTTACATATGAGCTAATTAAAATAATAATTTTGTTAATTACAGTGACTATGAAGAACGCACTATTTGTATAGTCTACAGATTATAAATTATGAGTTAACTATGAAGTTTGTGAATTGTCAGTACTTTATTACTATATACTTATAATAATGCTCCAGAGCTATTAACTAAATTAATAGTTATTAGTTATTTGCTATTAATATAGTTAACTGTATTAATTAGCTGTTGTGCTATTAATCTCGCATTGTGGTGCAGAACATTGCAATGTTATGGCAAGATGTTGATCAACAGTCAGCCAATCACGTGCCTCTTATTTGCTTATTTTGGACAGTTGCATTGTATATAAACAGTCGTTTTGGTGGTTATGTGGGGGAAAAAAATTAAAAAGTGATGAAAAACTTGAAAATTGGAGTGAAAAAGAGACCTTTTCACTTGCATTTTCATTTGTATCACATTTTCATCACTATAATATTCCTATGTCCATTTGCTATTTCAGAGTTATCATGACTTTACTGTTAAAATATGGAAGACAGTGTCTAAACTTTTGACTGGTAGTGTGAATTGAAAACATGCAAATGCCTTCAAATTATTTGTAGTTTTTATGTTTGTTTCTTCTTGAAGATGCTGTGGCTCCGCTCTCAGAGCTGAGAATTGTTCTGCTGGGTTGGATTCTGTCTGGGAAGAGTGCAGCCGGAAACACCATCTTCAATCATGAAATATTTCCCACGCGAAGAACACGAAAGTGTACAAGCCATACTGGTGTAGTAAATGGCAGATCAATAACTGTGTTGGACACTCCAGGCTGGTGGAAGTATTTCTTCGACCCACAATATGCACCGGGCTGCAATCCTGGAGAGTGTACGCCAATCACGACATATGCAGTTCCCTCACGCCATGATCTTGGTGATTCCTGGTGAGACTTCGTTCAGAAATGAACAGAAAAGAATCATTAGAGAGTACATGGCCCCTTTTGGAGAAGATGTCTGGAGACACACCATAGTTCTGTTCACATGGGCTGACAGATTCCCAGACATGTCAGTTGAGCAGCACATTGAGAGTGAAGGTGAAGCACTTCAGTGGCTGATTGAGAAATGCAGGAACAGATATCACGTCTTTGACAGCTCAAACTGGAATAACCGAGATCAAGTCACAGAGCTGCTTCAGAAGATTGATGAGATGTTGGCAGAAAACAGTCTGTTTTGCCTCAACACTCAGTGTGCTGCAGAAGAAAACATTCATGATACTGACACACAAGAAGATGAGGACATAAGTCTGGATGTTGATCGTGTGCTGAAATTACTACAGCAGGAGTTTAACAACAGGCTTAAGGGTTTTGGAAGTAAACTAAAACACTTAGGGAAGGATTTCACTGGATATTTAGAGACCAAAAGTCACTGTAGCATGTCAGACCCTCCAAACTGTAAGTCACTATTAAAATGACTTGCAATTTCTTGTCTAATATTGACAGTATAGCTGTAAGTAGCAATTAGGACCAAGCACAATACACCCCTGTTACAGCTCATTAATGTCATTATTACACATTTTAATAGGCTTTTTTACCTGTGTATAGTTTGGTTTTTGACAACTAATGAGCAACCTATATTCTAATTTAGCAATAAATTTACTTCTTAGAGTACATTTTAAATGTTAATGTCTTAGGATGTATTTGTGCACTTCCTGTGCACTCTTTCCTCTTTCAGTGTCAGCTGATGAAGAACTCTTGGAGAAGATAAGGAGAGAAGGAAGCAGATGGGAAGCAATTTTAATGGAAGCATTTTTTAACATTGAAGCATACTCTGGTGAGTAATTTAGTTTTTTTTTTTTTTTTTAATCTAGATTTTCATTTCTTGAAGAATGCATTTTTCTTCATTTTTATATAGTGTAAATCAACTGTATGTCTTGAACTCATTTATTTTCTTGTCAGAGATCACATTTTCTACTTCTCACATTTTCATATTCACAGATTCACTTGATAAGGTGTTAGGGTGGCTTCCAAAATGTGATGAATACAGCTCAGTTGAATCTGGAATAAGCTCCAGCATCAGCAGTCAAGAAGATCCAGAGCCCAGAGATGAGACATAAAAAGCAGTTTACAGAATAAAGCACTCTGTTTGAACAGGTTTCATACACATGCACTGTAAAAAATAAAAAACACAATTTGTGGAGTCAGCTTACCCTGCTGCCTTAAAAATTTAAGTTCAGTCAACTAAAATAAGTTAAGTCAACTTGAAATGTTAAGTTGTACTAAGTAACAACTTAGCTATTTGTGTTTGCTGAACTTAACAGATGGGTAAGTAACCCAGCTGCCTTAAAATTTAAAGTTGATTCAACTCAAATATCTAAGTTGTCGCTTAGTATAATTTAACATTTCAAGTTGAATAAACTTTTTTTTTTGAGTTGACTGAACTTAACATTTTAAGGCAGCCAGGTTACAAACTATTTTAAGTTGACTCTACAAATTGTTTTTTACAGTGTGCAGTTTAAAGCAAAAATGAACATTTTTGTTTTTAATTGCATGTAATAATTATATTATAATATATTATAATTTAATGAAAGTTTAAAGTAATTTGAATGACTGAACAGTCATGAACAGTCAGTTCATTTTTATGGACTTTAGTTTGCTTCTGTTATCCTGAGTCTTAGTTTCTGTTTCTTTTTTTTCAGTATTTGTTTTCTTGGTTTTCACCACCCGTGTCTTGTTTATTTGCTTGTTGTGTAAATATTCCCTAAGTATTTTCTTCCCATTGTCTGGTATTTGATTTGTAAAAAAGCTGTTAAGATTTTTCCTTCATGTCATAATTCCAGCTTTTTTTTTTGGTTTTATTTTGTTTTCTTAATAAAGGTAAACAGTTCCAGTGATATGAGCATGCATGAACTGAGTACTTGAATGAAGGGCCCAAAGGAATGTTTTTATGGTTTCTCATGGTTTACGTAAAAAGCTGATGAGCTGATGAAGATTAGTTTGTTGACTTGATATGCTTTAGACATGTAAAACATCCATGTTTCGCATCATTATTGGGTGTTTTAATAATATGTTTGCATAGGCCTGTATATTACCTTATTACATGATTATGTAAACGAACTAGTGAAATGAACCAGTTTATTGAAATGAACTATATATATATATATATATTAGATTATAAGATACGCTTACATTTATCAAGAAATCAGAATACGTTATACAAAACAAGCGCTAAAACATCAAACAACAAAGCATTAGTAATAAGTTACTAGACAACAGCAGCAGCATTAATGTTTAATTTCTTATCTATATCAACATACAGATGCTCATAAGAATAACTAGCTTGTCCAGTGGACATTTTCTAGTGTAAGAAATGAAACATAATTTACAACAGCGCTCGGCTCCTCTGACGCTGATCATACGTGCGCGTTCCCGTGAAAACATTTGCTGAACAGCGACCCCTGATCAACTGGAAAAGATTTCTTACGGTGAAATGTTGTCGGTAATATATGCTTTGTTAATGTGTGCCTCATTATATACTTTGTGGCGTGTTCATATCAGTATCTTATATTTGTGAAACACTTCATAAGCTATCATTTTCATGTCATGCTTAATAGCCTGTATTTATAGATCTTTGAGTAACATGGGTTCAGTTTTGGGTCAAAAAATAAATAATTATGCAAATTAATTGTCTCATAGTAAGCCTTGAATCTTTTGGTTTCTTTAACTGTGTTTTAGTGATTTAATTATGTCTATATAAACCACTAGTTTGTGGTTTAGAAAGACATAAGGGGGAGAAATGATGATGTCATATTCGTTTTCGGATTAACTATCAAGCTGACGTGTACTTACATTCATTCTGGGTGTTAGTCTAGTATATTTGTTTTGTTTATTTTTATATTTCATAATAGTTTTTATCCCTCTTAAAGGTTTTGCTTGGATAAAACATAAGAAGACAAGCAGGATGAAACCAGGTAAAGTTCACAGGTGACAAATGTATTTTGCTTTAGATGCAAGCATCTAAATATATAAATGTTTAAACATTTATCTTATGCGCGACTGTGCTTTATCATGCCCAGAATGACAAAAAAACAATTTGAAATCCAATTTGGTGAAACACATTTCCAAAAAATTAATTTTAATTATATTTCAAGCCATATAGTGTGCTTTGTAAAATATATTTGTGTGTGTATATTTACTTGCAAAATGATCTCTTTAGACTTTATTAAAAGAATTGCAAAAGTTTGTTGTCATGTTGTTTTTTTTTATTTTTTGAAAGAAATTATAGCCGTTGTTTTGGGGTGGCAGAAATCTGACAAAGCCTCAGTGATAAACAACATTTTAGGTGATGAAGTTGAGTCTGACAAACACTTTGTGAAATCTGTGAAGAAAGACGGTGAAGTGAAGGGAAGGAAGATCACTCTGATCAACACGCCATGTTGGTGGGAGAATTTTGATTTGCAAGACTCACCAGAAGTTGTTAAACAGGAACTGGTTTGCAGCGTCTTTCTGTGTAAACCAGGGCCTCATGTCTTTCTCATAGTCATTAACCTCAGTTTGCCTTTTACTGAAGAAAACGAACTCAGCATTGAGAAGCACCTTGGCCTCTTTGGTGAGAGAGTCTGGAGACACACCATAGTGATCTTTACAGGAGCTGATTTGATAGACAAAGACAAATCCATCAACCAGCACATTGAGAATCAAGGAGTCAATCTGCAGCAGATCCTACAGAGATGTGGAGAAAGATATCATGCCTTTGATTTCAAAAACAAAAGTGTTGGAGTTCCAGAACTACTTGTTAAGATTGATGATGTTGTGGTGGCAAACAATGGCAATCATTTTGAAACACGTGATGACGTGCTGCTTGGCATTCAGAGCAAGAAGAAGGAAAATGAAAGAAGAGCAGAAGACAGACAAAAAACAGTTCAGGGCAAAAGAGACCTACTTAAAGAAATAAGTAAGTACAGACTTGCAGACAAATACACTACCAGTCAAACATTTAAAAAAAAAAAAGGAAAGGAAAGGACGTGACATGTGGCCAAGTACGGTGACCCATACTCAGAATTTGTGCTCTGCATTTAACCCATCCAAGTGCATACACACAGTAGTACAGTAGTGAACAAACACACACACACTGTGAACACACACCCGGAGCAGTGGGCAGCCATATTGCTATCGCTGCGGCGCCCGGGGAGCAATTGGGGGAACAGTGCCTTGCTTAAGGGACTCACCTCAGTCGTGGTATTGAGGGTGGAGAGAGTGCTGGTTATTCACTCCCTCCACCTTCAATCCCTGGGACTCGAACCCGCAACCATTAGGCCACGGCTGCCCCCATTTGGGCTTCTGCTTAAATGCTTAAAATTAATTTTGCAGAATATCAATTTCTGGTAATGCCTTATGATAATTCTACACTAATAAAGTACGCTGCTCAAAAAAATAAAGGGAACACTTAAACAACACAGTGTAACTCGAAGTCAATCACACTTCTGTGAAATCAAACTGCCCACTTAGGAAGCAACACTGATTGACAATCAGTTTCACATGCTGTTGTGCAAATGGAATAGACAACGGGTGGAAATTATAGGCAATTAGCAAGACACCTCCAATAAAGGAGTGTTTCTGCAGGTGGTGACCACAGACCACTTCTCATTTCCTATGCTTTCTGGCTGATGTTTTGGTCACTTTTGAATGCTGGCGGTGCTTTCACTCTAGTGGTAGCATGAGACGGAGTCTACAACCAACACAAGTGGCTCAGGTAGTGCAGCTCATCCAGGATGGCACATCAATGCGAGCTGTGGCAAGAAGGTTTGCTGTGTCTGTCAGCGTAGTGTCCAGAGCATGGAGGCTCTACCAGGAGACAGGCCAGTACATCAGGAAACGTGGAGGAGGCCGTAGGAGGGCAACAACCCAGCAGCAGGACTGCTACCTCCGCCTTTGTGCAAGGAGGAACAGGAGGAGCACTGCCAGAGCCCTGCAAAATGACCTCCAGCAGGCCACAAATGTGCATGTGTCTGCTCAAATGGTCAGAAACAGACTCCATGAGGGTGGTATGAGGGTCCGACTGAAAAGAATTGTTAAAGATATGGTCACTCTTGGAGAAGATGTCTGGAAACACACCATAGTTCTGTTCACATGGGCTGACAGATTCCCAGACATCTCAGTGGAGCAGCACATTGAGAGTGAAGGTGACGCCCTCCAGTGGCTGATTGAGAAATGCAGGAAAAGATATCACGTCTTTGACAGCTCAAACTGGAATAACCGAGATCAAATCACAGAGCTGCTCCAGAAGATTGATGAGATGGTGGCAGAAAATAGTATGTTCCGCCTCAATGCTCAGTGTGCTCCAGATGTGAACGTTAATGAGACTGACACACAACAAGATGAGGAAATAAGTCTGGATGTTGACAGTGTGCTGAAATTACTACAGCAGGAGTTTAACAACAGGTTTAAGGGGATTGAAAGTAAACTAAAACACTTAGATTTCACTGGATATTTAGAGACCAAAAGTGACCACAGCATGTCAGACCCTCCAGACTGTAAGTCACTATTAAAATGACTTGCAATTTCCTGTGTAATATTGACAATATAGCTGTAAGCAGCAATTAGGACCAAGCACAATACACCCTTGTTACAGCTCATTAATGTCATTATTACACATTTTAATAGGCTTTTTACCTGTGTATTGTTTGGTTATTGATATTTTTTTCTGCCATGCTAAAACAACTAAAGAGCAACCTATATTCTAATTTAGCAATAAATTTACTTCTTAGAGTACATTTTAAATGTTAATGTCTTAGGATGTATTTGTACTCTTTCCTCTTTCAGTGTCAGCTGATGAGGAACTCATGAAGAGGGTAAGGAGAGAAGGAAGCAGATGGGAAGCAATTTTAACGGAAGCATTTTTGAACATTCAGAATAAACCAAACTTTGGTGAGTAATTTACATTTTTGAGACTACACGTTTTCTTCATTTTATATAGTCTAATTTAACTGTATGTCTTGAACTAATTTATTTTCTTGTCAGAGATCACATTTTCTACCCCTCACATTTTCATTTTCACAGATTCACATGAAAAGGTGTTAAGGTGGCTTCCAAAATGTGATGAATACAGCTCAATTAAATGTGGAACAAGCTCCATCATCAGCAGGCTAGAAGATCCAGGGCCCAGTGGTATAAAAAGACGTAAAAAATGAAACATTGTTTGAACATGTTTTATACACCTGCAATTATAATATGAAATTATTTGAAAGTTATGAAATATGAATATGAAAGTTTAAAGCAATTTGAATGACTGAACAGGTAGTTTAGTCTTAGTTTCATTTTTATGGACTTTAGCTTGCTTCTGTTATCCTGAGTCTTAGTTCCTGTTTCCTTTTTTTCAGTACCCAGTTTTTGTTTTCTTGGTTTTCACCACCCGTGTCTTGTTTATTTGCTTGTTGTGTAAATATTCTTTCAGTTTTTTCTTCCCATTGTCTGGTATTTGATTTGTGGCAAAGCTGTTAACATAAGCTGTGAACTGAGCACTTGAATGAAGGGGCCAAAGGAACGTTTTTATGGTTTCTCATGCTTTATGATGAGCTGATGATGACTTGTTATGCTTTAGACATGTAAAACATCCATGTTTCACAAAATTATTGGGTGCTTTAATAATATAATTGCAGGCCTGTATATTACCTCATTACATGATTATGTAAACAAACTAGTCAAATGAACCAGTTAATTGAAATAAGCCATCTGGCACCAAAAGTGAGTTTGCTGACCCTATACAACATCAGAACAATGTTTGCCTGAGGCTCTGGATTCCAGGTAATAATGTTGTGAATAATGTTCACTTTCTTGCTCTGTATAAATGGAAAAGGACTGATGCAGAAGTTAAAAGTCTCCAGAAGGTTCTGTGAACACATTCAGTATGCTTTATAAAGTAAAGAACGAAGAGCTCACACATCACATGAGTGACTTTATTAAACATTATGAAAATTGAGGTTATGATGATATTATGAAATAATTAAAGAGGGGTATTGTATTTTGATAGCTGTAAAATTTGACTTGTCAGATTTGACCCTAGCCTTCTGTATCATATCTCATATATATCTATATATATCACCATAAGATAAGCCTACATCAAGCAATCAGAATACGTTATACAAAACAAGCGCTAAAACACAACAACAAAGCATTCTTAGTAATATATAACTAGACAACAGCAGCATATAATATAGCGTTTAATTTCTTATCTATATTAACATAGAGGTGCTCATGACAATATCTAGCTTGTCCAGTAGACATTTTCTAGTCTAAGACGTTAAACAGCATTTACAACAGCGCTCGGCTCCTCTGACGCTGATCATACGTGCGCGCTCCCGTGAGAAAATTTGCTGAACAGCGACCCCTGGTCACAGTTTTCGACGGTCACCGATTTCAGTAAAACAGGTCTCTTCGCATCCGAGTGTGAGAGAAATTGTACAGCAGTATGATCTGATGACGTTATATATGGACTTATATACTGAGATACATTTTAAGGTAATTATCTAATCTATAGCTAGTTGTTGTTTATGTTGGCGTTTTATTCGATTTTAATGCGCGAATTTTAGTGAAAAGAAACTTTTAGATATCAGTCTGCATATGTGATAGTCATCGGTTATGATTTGGTATCTCCTTTAAGGCATATTTAAAACATCTCCATATTTAACGGAGCAGATATAAAACCGCTGAACTGAAAGCGACGTGATCCGTTTTACAGAATACAGCAGTCTGTTGCGTATAACTTCACTAGGCAGCATTAAGTGCTGAAGGTGCTGTATTTGTCAGTTCAGGATTGAACATCCCTGTGATCAGGTGAGATGTGTGACTTATGTGTTTTAAAACATTTACCATGAATACACACTGATTTTGATAAATAAAAATATTTAAAGTATCAGATTTGTATAATACACAGCAATCATGGCACATGGCAGATTATGCTTCTATGTATTATTAGGGCCCAAGCACAAAGGGAACTATTGTTCTTTAGGGTTTTTACTTTAAAAATAATAGTAAAAATAACTGAAAAAATAAGGCATTTGCTATGCTTGTTAACTATTAGACACAGACATTAGACTATTAGTGTAGTGGGGGCCCTGTAGTGCCTCCTTTTATGTTAAACATTGTAAATGCATACATATTATACAGTACAACCTGTATGTACCAAAACTTTATACTTGTTTTGTTCTTATCGAGCCAGACAACTTTCAAAGTGAAAGTGTTAGCTGCGCTCAACAGGAAGTATAAGTGGGGCTTGTGACGGTGGCAGATTTTTTCCATCGCGGTGGTAATGGACCAACTACCGTCGGTGGCGCGGTGTTTATGTATATATATATATAATATTATTTTATATTATTATTTTTTTTAAGCAAACGTGCGTGTTTATTTCAGCCACTAAAGTAAATATCAAATAAATTATACAGTTAAATAAGAAAGTAGGCAAAATAAGAACGGTAAATATTAGACTTTTGTTGCATAAATTCTTAACAACCTCGCCCAACCCTTTTCCGACGGCTCATCAAAATTACCGGCCGAGTCCGACTGGAGCCCGAGTCTTTTCTCTCTCTTTCCCATTACACTGTTGCATCCATTAAAATTGCTCAGTTTTGTTTTTAATAGGAACGTGGTTATATTTCTTTTCGTTTCTTTATAAAGTTAATTTAGAAATATGTTTGGAACATTTTTTGCTTGTTAAATTAAGGTTTTTGCTTTTTAACGACCAAGCGGACAGAGGCAGGCAGTGAGTTGATCACAGCCTATGTTTGATACATTTTGCCTTCTCAGATCATCACGACTTGCTTAAAATAAAATCTTAAAGCATATCACAATGTTATTTTAAACTTTTAACTTGGATAAATGCACGCTATTATGCCCATACAATCGTTTGTTGGAGAGCGGAAGCTAAATGCGATTTGCATGGAGGCGCCAGCGCAGTCACTTGCAAAAAAATTAAAATACGCCATAATCTTTGCGCATAAAGGTAAGCGTAATATATCACCCGGAACTGTAAAGGGTCTAATTTTATTTGCGTGGATTCACAATATCAACAAAATGTTGTGCCTTTGTAAAAATAAAGAAAACAAACAAGATGCGCCTTCTGATGTCTCGGTGTTGAACAGGAGCGCTGCACAAAAATGAAACGAAACTTAGCGAATACTTGCCTTACAGTCAGGATAAATATATCTATAGAAAGCATTCAAATCGAAAACAAAAACTCTTTCATTATTAAATCCGTAGAGATGCATTTCTCTTTAAAGGCGCGTCCAATGAGCAGATGGCGAGGCAGGATCGTCATCTTTGCGACACTGGCTCAGAAAACACTAGTTTATTAATAATTCATTCAAGTATCTCCTTATTTCCCTTCCCGACACATTCATAGTAATTACTTTTCCCGGAGCTTTGCAAGCTTTAGCCTATTGTGTGTGTATGAACGCGGATCTCTTCCAGCAGCTGCGAAGGTCCGCCGGGGGACACTAAACATGGCCACGGCAGAATAATTGTTGCATAAACACTGCGTTTTATGCTTGTTATAGATTGTGTGACGTCACGTGCAGTACTGCCGGTGGCAAACGACGACCGCGGTGGCGCGGTTGTCATTGCGACCGTCACAGCCCAAATTAAAGTGCTAATTCATTTTCTGCTGTACGTAATTGGGTAAAACCTTTAAAACCTTTGTTTACTTTTGATGGTTGAGGGGTTAAATTATTTTTGGATACAAATAACTATTATTTGAATAAGTTCATTGGCAGTTGCTGATTGCTTACAGTGTAAAGTTAACTGTCATGGGGAAAATGCATGATTTCATTTCAAGTTCAGGCTTATTTACTACACTTATGGTTAGACATTAACTAAACACTATTGGCTATTTCATTCATTCATAAGATACGCCTGCTTTATTTCTAAACACCAGCCTGTCAAGCTGAAGTGTACTTACATTCATCCTGGGTGTCAGTCTAGTATATTTGTTTTGTTTATTTTTATATTTCATAATAGTTTTTATCCCTCTTAAAGGTTTCGCTTGGATAAAACATAAGAAGACAAGCAGGATGAAACCAGGTAAAGTTCACAGGTGACAAATGTATTTTGCTTTAGATGCAAGCATCTAAATATATAAATGTTTAAACATTTATCTTGTGCGCAACTGTGCTTTATCATGCCCAGAATGACAAAAAAACAATTTGAAATCCAATTGGGTGAAACACATTTCCAAAAAATTGATTTTAATCATATTTCAAGCCATATAGTGTGCTCTGTAAAATATATTTGTGTGTGTAATTTTTACTTGCAAAATGATCTCTTTAGACTTTATTAAAAGAATTGCAAAAGTTTTTTTTTTTTTTTTTTAAATGTCCTCATGTTGTTTTTTTTTTATTTTTTAAAAGAAATTATAGCCGTTGTTTTGGGGTGGCAGAAATCTGACAAAGCCTCAGTGATAAACAACATTTTAGGTGATGAAGTTGAGTCTGACAAACACTTTGTGAAATCTGTGAAGAAAGAAGGTGAAGTGAAGGGAAGGAAGATCACTCTGATCAACACGCCATGTTGGTGGGAGAATTTTGATTTGCAAGACTCACCAGAAGTTGTTAAACAGGAACTGGTTTGCAGCGTCTTTCTGTGTAAACCAGGGCCTCATGTCTTTCTCATAGTCATTAACCTCAGTTTGCCTTTTACTGAAGAAAACGAACTCAGCATTGAGAAGCACCTTGGCCTCTTTGGTGAGAGAGTCTGGAGACACACTATAGTGATCTTTACAGGAGCTGATTTGATAGACAAATCCATCAACCAGCACATTGAGAATCAAGGAGTCAATCTGCAGCAGATCCTACAGAGATGTGGAAAAAGATATCATGCCTTTGATTTCAAAAACAAAAGTGTTGGAGTCCAAGAACTACTTGTCAAGATTGATGATGTTGTGGTGGGAAACAATGGCAAGCATTTTGAAACACACAATGACAAGCTGCTTGACTTTAAGAGGAAGAGGGATGAAAATGAAAGAAGAGCAGAAGACAGACAAAAAACAGTTCAGGGCAAAAGAGACCTACTGAAAGAAATAAGTAAGTACAGACTTGCAGACAAATACACTAAAAGTCAAACGTTTGGACTTCTGCTTAAATGCTTAAAATTAATTTTGCACAATTGTGACTACTACAATAATAAAGTCTTTACAAATCATTTGAAAACTAGTAGTTTATACTGAATTAGTAACATAAACTGTAGCTAATACATTAATACATACTAATTAAAATAATAATTTTGTTAATTGCAGTGACTATGAAGAACTCACTACTTGTATAGAGTCTGTTAATGTACTAACTACAGATTATAAATTGTGTTAACTATAAAGTTTGTGAATTGTGAGTATTTTATTACTATATACTTTACTATTATAAAGTGTTACCAAATTTCTTTACAAAACGAGCATTTAATAGGTTTTTTATGTTATGTTTTTGTTTTGAGTTTTTGTATAAGAGTTTTTGCATTTGTGTCACATTTTCAGCACTACATCATTTCTATGTCCATTTGTTATTTCAGAGTTATCATGACTTTACTGTTAAAATTTGGAAGACAGTTGTAATAATGTGTAAAAGTGTCTAACATTTGACTGGTAGTGTGAATTGCAAACATGCAAATGCCTTCAAATTATTTTTGTTTCTTCTTGAAGATGTTGTGGCTCCGCTCTCAGAGCTGAGAATTGTTCTGCTGGGTTGGATTGTGTCTGGGAAGAGTGCAGCCGGAAACACCATCTTCAATCATGAAAAATTTCCCATGCAAAGAACACGAACGTGTACAAGCCATACAGGTGTTGTAAATGGCAGATCAGTAACTGTGTTGGACACTCCAGGCTGGTGGAAGTATTTCTTCGACCCAGAATATGCACCGGCTGCAATCCTAGAGAGTGTACGCCAATCACGACACATGCAGTTCCCTCACGCCATGATCTTGGTGATTCCTGGTGAGACTTCGTTTAGAAATGAACAGAAAAAAATCATTAAAGAGTACATGGCCACTTTTGGAGAAGATGTGTGGAGACACACCATAGTTCTGTTCACATGGGCTGACAGATTCCCAGACATCTCAATCGAGCAGCACATTGAGAGTGAAGGTGAAGCACTTCAGTGGCTGATTGAGAAATGCAGGAACAGATATCACGTCTTTGACAGCTCAAACTGGAATAACCGAGATCAAGTCACAGAGCTGCTCCAGAAGATTGATGAGATGGTGGCAGAAAACAGTCTGTTTTGCCTCAACACTCAGTGTGCTGCAGAAGAAAACATTCATGATACTGACACACAACAAGATGAGGACATAAGTCTGGATGTTGACTGTGTGCTGAAATTACTACAGCAGGAGTTTAACAACAGGCTTGAGGAGTTTGAAAGTAAACTAAAACACTTAGGGATGGATTTCACTGGATATTTAGAGACCAAAAGTGACCACAGCATGTCAGGCCCTCCAAACTGTAAGTCACTATTAAAATGACTTGTAATTTCCTGTCTAATATTGACAATATAGCTGTAAGCAGCAATTAGGACCAAGCACAATACACCCTTGTTACAGCTCATTAATGTCATTATTACACATTTTAATAGGCTTTTTACCTGTGTATTGTTTGGTTATTGATATTTTTTTCTGCCATGCTAAAACAACTAAAGAGCAACCTATATTCTAATTTAGCAATAAATTTACTTCTTAGAGTACATTTTAAATGTTAATGTCTTAGGATGTATTTGTACTCTTTCCTCTTTCAGTGTCAGCTGATGAGGAACTCATGGAGAAGATAAGGAGAGAAGGAAGCAGATGGGAAGCAATTTTAACGGAAGCATTTTTGAACATTCAGAATAAACCAAACTTTGGTGAGTAATTTACATTTTTGAGACTACACGTTTTCTTCATTTTATATAGTCTAATTTAACTGTATGTCTTGAACTAATTTATTTTCTTGTCAGAGATCACATTTTCTACCCCTCACATTTTCATTTTCACAGATTCACATGAAAAGGTGTTAAGGTGGCTTCCAAAATGTGATAAATACAGCTCAATTAAATGTGGAACAAGCTCCATCATCAGCAGGCTAGAAGATCCAGGGCCCAGTGGTATAAAAAGACGTAAAAAATGAAACATTGTTTGAACATGTTTTATACACCTGCAATTATAATATGAAATTATTTGAAAGTTATGAAATATGAATATGAAAGTTTAAAGCAATTTGAATGACTGAACAGGTAGTTTAGTCTTAGTTTCATTTTTATGGACTTTAGCTTGCTTCTGTTATCCTGAGTCTTAGTTCCTGTTTCCTTTTTTTCAGTACCCAGTTTTTGTTTTCTTGGTTTTCACCACCCGTGTCTTGTTTATTTGCTTGTTGTGTAAATATTCTTTCAGTTTTTTCTTCCCATTGTCTGGTATTTGATTTGTGGCAAAGCTGTTAACATAAGCTGTGAACTGAGCACTTGAATGAAGGGGCCAAAGGAACGTTTTTATGGTTTCTCATGCTTTATGATGAGCTGATGATGACTTGTTATGCTTTAGACATGTAAAACATCCATGTTTCACAAAATTATTGGGTGCTTTAATAATATAATTGCAGGCCTGTATATTACCTCATTACATGATTATGTAAACAAACTAGTCAAATGAACCAGTTAATTGAAATAAGCCATCTGGCACCAAAAGTGAGTTTGCTGACCCTATACAACATCAGAACAATGTTTGCCTGAGGCTCTGGATTCCAGGTAATAATGTTGTGAATAATGTTCACTTTCTTGCTCTGTATAAATGGAAAAGGACTGATGCAGAAGTTAAAAGTCTCCAGAAGGTTCTGTGAACACATTCAGTATGCTTTATAAAGTAAAGAACGAAGAGCTCACACATCACATGAGTGACTTTATTAAACATTATGAAAATTGAGGTTATGATGATATTATGAAATAATTAAAGAGGGGTATTGTATTTTGATAGCTGTAAAATTTGACTTGTCAGATTTGACCCTAGCCTTCTGTATCATATCTCATATATATCTATATATATCACCATAAGATAAGCCTACATCAAGCAATCAGAATACGTTATACAAAACAAGCGCTAAAACACAACAACAAAGCATTCTTAGTAATATATAACTAGACAACAGCAGCATATAATATAGCGTTTAATTTCTTATCTATATTAACATAGAGGTGCTCATGACAATATCTAGCTTGTCCAGTAGACATTTTCTAGTCTAAGACGTTAAACAGCATTTACAACAGCGCTCGGCTCCTCTGACGCTGATCATACGTGCGCGCTCCCGTGAGAAAATTTGCTGAACAGCGACCCCTGGTCACAGTTTTCGACGGTCACCGATTTCAGTAAAACAGGTCTCTTCGCATCCGAGTGTGAGAGAAATTGTACAGCAGTATGATCTGATGACGTTATATATGGACTTATATACTGAGATACATTTTAAGGTAATTATCTAATCTATAGCTAGTTGTTGTTTATGTTGGCGTTTTATTCGATTTTAATGCGCGAATTTTAGTGAAAAGAAACTTTTAGATATCAGTCTGCATATGTGATAGTCATCGGTTATGATTTGGTATCTCCTTTAAGGCATATTTAAAACATCTCCATATTTAACGGAGCAGATATAAAACCGCTGAACTGAAAGCGACGTGATCCGTTTTACAGAATACAGCAGTCTGTTGCGTATAACTTCACTAGGCAGCATTAAGTGCTGAAGGTGCTGTATTTGTCAGTTCAGGATTGAACATCCCTGTGATCAGGTGAGATGTGTGACTTATGTGTTTTAAAACATTTACCATGAATATACACTGATTTTGATAAATAAAAATATTTAAAGTATCAGATTTGTATAATACACAGCAATCATGGCACATGGCAGATTATGCTTCTATGTATTATTAGGGCCCAAGCACAAAGGGAACTATTGTTCTTTAGGGTTTTTACTTTAAAAATAATAGTAAAAATAACTGAAAAAATAAGGCATTTGCTATGCTTGTTAACTATTAGACACAGACATTAGACTATTAGTGTAGTGGGGGCCCTGTAGTGCCTCCTTTTATGTTAAACATTGTAAATGCATACATATTATACAGTACAACCTGTATGTACCAAAACTTCATACTTGTTTTGTTCTTATTTGAGCCAGACAACTTTCAAAATGAAAGTGTTAGCTGCGCTCAACAGGAAGTATAAGTGGGGCTGTGACGGTGGCAGATTTTTTCCATCGCGGTGGTAATGGACCAACTACCGCGGTGTATATATATATATAATTTTATATTATTTTTTTTTTTTAAGCAAACGTGCGTGTTCATTTCAGCTACTAAAGTAAATATCAAATAAATTATACAGTTAAATAAGAAAGTAGGCAAAATAAGAACGGTAAATATTAAACATTTGTTACATAAATTCTTAACAACCTCGCCCAACCCTTTTCCGACGGCTCATCAAAATTACCGGCCGAGTCCGACTGGAGCCCGAGTCTTTTCTCTCTCTTTCCCATTACACTGTTGCATCCATTAAAATTGCTCAGTTTTGTTTTTAATAGGAACGTGGTTATATTTCTTTTCGTTTCTTTATAAAGTTAATTTAGAAATATGTTTGGAACATTTTGTGTTTGTTAAATTAAGGTTTTTGCTTTTTAACGACCAAGCGGACAGAGGCAGGCAGTGAGTTGATCACAGCCTATGTTTGATACATTTTGCCTTCTCAAATCATCACGACTTGCTTAAAATAAAATCTTAAAGCATATCACAATGTTATTTTAAACTTTTAACTTGGATAAATGCACGCTATTATGCCCATACAATCCTTTGTTGGAGAGCGGAAGCTAAATGCGCTTTGCATGGAGGCGCCAGCGCAGTCACTTGCAAAAAAATTAAAATACGCCATAATCTTTGCTCATAAAGGTAAGCGTAATATATCACCCGGAACTGTAAAGGGTCTAATTTTATTTGCGTGGATTCACAATATCAACAAAATGTTGTGCCTTTGTAAAAATAAAGAAAACAAACAAGATGCGCCTTCTGGTGTCTCGGTGTTGAACAGGAGCGCTGCACAAAAATGAAACGAAACTTAGCGAATACTTGCCTTACAGTCAGGATAAATATGTCTAAGCATTCAAATCGAAAACAAAAACTCTTTCATTATTAAATCCGTAGAGATGCATTTCTCTTTAAAGGCGCGTCCAATGAGCAGATGGCGAGGCAGGATCGTCATCTTTGCGACACTGGCTCAGAAAACACTAGTTTATTAATAATTCATTCAAGTATCTCCTTATTTCCCTTCCCGACACATTCATAGTAATTACTTTTCCCAGAGCTTTGCAAGCTTTAGCCTATTGTGTGTGTATGAACGCGGATCTCTTCCAGCAGCTGCGAAGGTCCGCCGGGGGACACTAAACATGGCCACGGCAGAATAATTGTTGCATAAACACTGTGTTTTATGCTTGTTATAGATTGTGTGACGTCACGTGCAGTACTGCCGGTGGCAAACGACGACCGCGGTGGCGCGGTTGTCATTGCGACCGTCACAGCCCAAATTAAAGTGCTAATTCATTTTCTGCTGTACGTAATTCGGTAAAACCTTTAAAACCTTTGTTTCCTTTTGATGGTTGAGGGGTTAAATTATTTTTGGATACAAAGAACTATTATTTGAATAAGTTCATTGGTAGTTGCTGATTGCTTACAGTGTAAAGTTAACTGTCATGGGGAAAATGCTGGATATGATTTCATTTCAAGTTCAGGCTTATTTACTACACTTATGGTTAGACATTAAATAAACACTATTGGCTATTTCATTCATTATTAAATAATTCAACGTATCAAAGAATACTGCATTAGGGGATGGTAAATCTCAAAGTCAAATTAATTATCTTACCAAAGTAAGTTTTATAAAAAGCTTTTTTTAAACTTATGAATAAAATCTTTTTATACATCGCACATTTAGTTATGTGTTTTGGTTTAAAGTGGAAAGAAACAGGTTAAAATACTCCTTTTTATATTTTATATTTGAGCACCAGCCTGTTTATCTGAAGTGTACATGCATTCATCTCGGTTGTCAGTCTTGTATATTGATATTTTACTTAAATTTATTGTTTCATTATAGTTTTTCCCTTCTTGAAGTTTTCATTTGAATAGAAAGCAAGGAAGATGGAACAAGGTAAGGTTCATTTTTGTTATTACATGTTAATACATTTTCTATTGTAAATGAAACAGTATACTGGACAGTTTTGTTCACCACTGCAACTTTACATGCATGTTATGTGTAGAATGACAGAAAAACAACCTGAAAATCCAATTTATTTAACTACATTTCCAAAATATGGCATGGTAGAAAAAGAATGACTAATGTATTTAACTAAAATTATGTTGAATGCACTTGCAGTGCTTGCATTTTTAGGGGCTAAAATTGAACATGGTTGTATATTTAACCTGTAAATATTTCAATTCAAAACATTTCACACATATTTTTTATTATTAAGAATTCAATAACCCTTTCCAAAAAGTAGTAAACTTCAAGTTTATTTTATTAAGTATACTTAAGTAAAGTTCAAGTATATCTTTTAGTATACTTCATGTAGTAAGTATACAAATATCAGTGTACTAGTAGTATACTTGTAAGTGTATTATTTCAATACTCCTTGGGACTAAATTGGCCCACTTTCTAGTATATAAAAGTATACTTTAAGTATAACAGTAGTAAACTTTGAGTAAACTAGTTTACATCAATGTTTTTAGCTTGTACTGCAACTATACTAAAAGTAAACTTATAGGTATACTGATAGTTTACTAATTAAATACTTGTAGTAGCATTTTAGTACACTTTGAAGTATAGTCTCAGTAACCTACTAGTTTAGTAGGTTTATACTGCAAGTATACTCGTAAGTTTTCTTTAAGTGAACTTTACATTATACCTCAAGTATACTACTATGTCCCTGTCTAGGTATTAATTTGTATGTATTTTGTTAGATGAATATCTGAACATACAAAACATCAAAAGAAAGAACAGGGTATCTGCTTGTAAACAAATACATTCCATTCTAGCTTCATGCAGTCTTTTTTTAAACATTTGAATGTGGGTAAGTTTCATAAATAAAAAATAAATAATTAAACAACATTTTGAACAAACAGCTGAAAAAACAAATATGAATTGGATTTAGAATTATATAATCAAAACGTAGATGGAGTTGATCAACACCCTGAAGCTTGACAGTCATTATTACCTCTATTATCGACATTTTATTCCACAACGTTACGCAGTTTTGATGCTGTTTCATGTCTGATGATCCTGTTAGATTACATGTGGAAGCATCTGTTGTTTCAGTTTCTTCTTCACTTGTGTTTTTTGGAAGTTTTGTACAGAAGATGTGTAATAGCGTCTCTTACTGTATAACAATGAAAACACGGATTCTAGGAGCACAAGTATTTTACTTTTTCTAAGTATAAGTCAAGTATACTTAAATGTCATTTTTGAGATTGTTTCTGAGAAGTACATAAAGCCCATTTCTGAGAAGTAGGCTACATAAAAAGTAGACTAGAAGTATACTTTCCTTTTTTTAGTTTAAAGGAAGAATGCTAATAGCACACTTGAATAAATTACTTTTTTGTAAGGGAATCCATATTCACCTTCCAAAGTTTACTTTCAAATTATTCAGTCTGTTTAATAATACAATCTATAATATTAAACAGGCAATTTTTGGCCCATTTTAATTCGCTTTACAAATTAGCTTCCACAAATGGAATGGTTCAGATTCGTCAGAATATTCAGTATCGCTGTCACGATCTCTAGCTGAAGTGCTCCTGAGCTTCGCTAGAGGGCGCTCCACTCCAGACTCTTGCCACTTTACCCAGGACTCCATTTCCCATAATCCATTTATCGCCTGTTTATCTGTATTACTCTTTTGCCTTGTTCCTGCAGTTGTTGTTTGCTGATGTGTTTACCCTGCCTGTCCTCATGTTTCTTTTTTGACAGAAATAAGAGCTGTTGTTCTTGGGTGGCAGAAATCTGACAAAGCCTCATTGATAAACAGTATCTTAGGTGATGAAGTTGAGCCTGACAAATACTTTGTAAAATCTGTAAGGAAAGACGGTGAAGTGAATGGAAGGAAGATCACTCTGATCAACACGCCATGTTGGTGGGAGACATTTGATTTGAAAGACTCACCAGAGGTTGTTAAACAGGAACTGGTTTGCAGTGTCTTTTTGTGTCCACCGGGACCTCACGTCTTTCTGCTGGTCATTAATCTCAGTTGGCCTTTTACTAAAGAAAACAAACTCAGCATTGAGACGCACCTTGGCCTCTTTGGTAAGAAAATCTGGAGACACACTATAGTGATCTTTACAGGAGCCAATTTGATAGACAAATCCATCAACCAGCACATTGAGAATCAAGGAGAAGATCTGCAGCAGATCCTACAGAGATGTGGAGAAAGATATCATGCCTTTGATTTCAAAAACAAAAGTGTTGGAGTCCAAGAACTACTTGTTAAGATTGATGATGTTGTGGTGGCAAACAATGGCAAGTATTTTGAAACATGTGATGATGTGCTGCTTGGCATTCAGAGCAAGAAGAAGGAAAATGAAAGAAGAGCAGAAGCAAGACAAAAAACAGTTCAGGGCAAAAGAGACCTACTGAAAGAAATAGGTGAGCACAGACTTGCAGACAAATACACTAAAAGTCAAACATTTGGGCTTCTGCTTAAATGCTTAAAATTAATTTTGCACAATTGTGACTACTTCTGAATTTCTGGTAATGCTTTATAATAATTATATACTAATAAAGTCTTTACAAATTTGAAAGCTAGTAGTTTATACTAAATTCATAATTTATAAACTGTAGGTAATACATTAATAGACTCTATACAAATATTCATTTTCATTGTAATTAACCAAAATATAGTGTGTGTGTGTCTGTGTTTGTGTCTTTAATGTATTTGTAAATATTTTAAGGAACACTGTATATGAATCAATAATTAATGACATTTTCCCATTTTCCATTAACCTGAAGTGAGAGCTATTTATGGTTAATAAGTTGTTAACTAAGCATTACATGACTCTTTACATATGAGCTAACTAAAATAATAATTTTGTTAATTGCAGTGACTATGAAGAACTCACTATTTGTAAAGAATCTATTAATGTATTTACTACAGATTATAAATTATGAATTAACTATAAAGTTTGTGGATTGTAAGTACTTTATTACTATATACTTAGGAAGTGTTGCCAAATTTCTTAACAAAATGAGCAATTTTTTTTTTTTTTTTTTACACTGTTCTAAATCCACTTTTTACCCTGAGTTTAAATGTTTCACAGTAGAAGTGGGATTAATTCTGCTTTTTCCCTGGGTTATGAAATTATGCTCCAGAGCTATTAACTAAATGAATAGTTATTAGTTATTCACTATTAATATAGTTAACTGTATTAATTAGCTATTGTGCTATTAATCTCGCATTGTGGTGCAGAACATTGCAATGTTATGGCAAGATGTTGATCAACAGTCAGCCAATCACGTGCCTCTTATTTGCTTATTTTGGACAGTTGCATTGTATATAAACAGTCATTTTGGTGGTTATGTGGGGGAAAAAATTAAAAAGTGATGGAAAAACTTGAAAATTGGAGTGAAAAAGAGACCTTTTCACTTGTATTTTCATTTGTATCACATTTTCATCACTATAATATTCCTAAGTCCATTTGCTATTTCAGAGTTATCATGACTTTACTGTTAAAATTTGCAAGACAGTCATAATAATGTGTCTAAACTTTTGATTGGTAGTGTGCATTGAACACATGCAAATGCCTTCAAATTATTTGTTTCTTCTTGAAGATGCTGTGGCTCCGCTCTCAAAGCTGAGAATTGTTCTGCTGGGTTGGATTCTGTCTGGGAAGAGTGCAGCCGGAAACACCATCTTCAATCATGAAATATTTCCGATTAGAAGAACACAAGAGTGTACACCCCATACTGGTGTAGTAAATGGCAGATCAATAACTGTGTTGGACACTCCAAGCTGGTGGAAGTATTTCTCATCTAAATTCAACCCAGAATATGCACAAGCTGCAATCCTGGAGAGTGTAGGCCAATCGCAACATATGCAGTTCCCTCACGCCATGATCTTGGTGTTTCCTGGTGAGAATTCATTTAGAAATGAACAGAAAAAAATCATTAAAGAGTACATGGCCACTTTTGGAGAAGATGTCTGGAAACACACCATAGTTCTGTTCACATGGGCTGACAGATTCCCAGACATCTCAATCGAGCAGCACATTGAGAGTGAAGGTGAAGCACTTCAGTGGCTGATTAAGAAATGCAGGAACAGATATCACGTTTTTGACAACTCAAACAGGAATAACCGAGATCAAGTCACAGAGCTGCTCCAGAAGATTGATGAGATGGTGGCAGAAAACAGCATGTTCCGCCTCAATCAATATACTGCAGAAGAAAACATTCATGATACTGACACACAAGATGAGGAAATAAGTCTGGATGTTGATCGTGTGCTGAAATTAATACAGCAGGAGCTTAACAACAGGTTTAAAGGATTTGAAAGTAAACTAAAACACTTAGGGATGGATTCCACTGGATATTTAGAGGCCAAAAGTCACCGTAGCATGTCAGATCCTCTAGACTGTAAGTCACAATTACAATGTGTAATACTGATAATATAGCTGTTAGCACCAATTACGACCAGACACAATATACCCTTATCATAGCTCATTGATGTCATGATTACATATTTAAGTAGGCTTTTTACCTGTTTATTGATTGCCTATTGATAGTTTTTTTCTGTCATGCAAAAGCAACCTATAAGAATAACCTAAATTCTAATTTAGCAATTCAGTCACTTCTCAGAGGACATCTGTTAATGTCTTAGGATGTATTTGAACACTCCCTCTGCACTCGTTCCTCTTTCAGTGTCAGCTGATGAGAAACTTAAGGAGAAGATAAGGACAGAAGGAAGCAGACGTGAAGTAATTTTAATGGATGCGCTATTGAAAATTCAGAATGAACCATCATCTGGTGAGTTATTTAACTTTTTAAGAATACATGTTTTCTTTATCTGGATTTTAATTGCTTAAAGTACATGTTTTTCTTAATTTTTAGTAGTGTAAAAAATAGTATGTCTTGAACTACTAAGCAATCACATTTTCTACCTAACGTTAATATCCACAGATTTAGATGAGAAGGTGATGAAGTGGCTCCAAAGATGTGATGAATACAGGTCAATTGGATATGGAACAAGCTCCATCATCAGCAGTCTAGATGATCCAGAGCCGCTGTAACGGCTCTTTACGTCATGACACCGTGAAAAAATAAAACAAATAAAATAACATTCAGATACATGTGTGAGTGTGAGTGTATTCCTGTTTTTACCACAATTTACCACGTTATGGTAGACATTTCATTTCGCGGTAATGATATAGAGGAGGTTAATTTTAACACACGTGGTTTAAATATTTCCACACATGCTCGCATAACCAAATTTATGGTATTTACTAGTTGCCATATCAACATTATAGAGAAAAAAGTGCGCCAAAGTTCAAAAGCCTTTTGAAGATATCGCTGAATATTTTACCACAGTAAAAATAAATTTCTGGCTAAAGTAAATTTTAAAATAAAGTACATTTTTCATCTCAGTTTTTAGTACAGTTTTTAGAAAGTTGTAACACTTCATGAGAAACCACAAGAAACAGGCGATTAAAGACTGACAATCGAGGTTTAAAGTTCAGAAATGATTATTTCAAGAAATGTAAAGCATTTTGGCTTATTTATGTGTCTTGTGTTCTATGAGAGCTGCATGTGGAGGGAGGGGATATGGAGTGTTTTTCTAAATGTCTGAATGTGTTTCTTCATTTGCCCACAATGTTTTGAACTATACTGTATAGCTGTGTTTCACGATCAGGGCTGTCCCATGCATGGTTGCAATGTGTACATTGTCAAACTCCAAAATTAGATTATTTTTAATTCTTAAAAAATGCCATTATTTTATTTGAAAAAAATTACTTTACTGACAAAATATTTTAGTCTGTCTTGCATATTTTTTTCATTAGAACAGATAATACTTTAAGCTGTCATATGGTCATTTTACAACGTGCCACTCACACGTTACAATGCACCCCACATATGGGGCATGTTTCACTTCCTTTCTGAGGTGAATGACGAAAAACGTATACATTGTAATTATGAAACAAAGTGACATATTGGTACTCTGTACAAGTGTAACCCAGGTCACTGACTATAGGTCACTAAAAAATTACATGAATAGTTTATTTTACTTATTAATATCTTTTTTATTATTAATAGGAGAAATGTTGATTTAAGTTGCTATATAGATCATAAAAAAAAAGAAGAATTTTGCAAAGTAAGTTTTGACTTGGTTAAGGCCAGAGGTGAGCTCCGCCTCCGAGAGAAGTCAGTAAGAGAGAGCAGATGGAGAAAAATATGTAGAGCGACATGATTAGATTGAATTTGTATTCATAATCTCTAAAAAGACAGTTTAAATTATTTAAACAATCCGAAATTTGATTATCTGAGCAAAAGAAATTCTTTAAAGCTCATGTACAAAGAATGATGGGGAAAGAGATATCCAAGAATGGTACTGAAAGTGAGAAGATGGACCCCGATTTTGGAAATTCCCCACTATCACCTGAGTGGAAGGAGAGAATGACTTCCTTGTTAAACTCTATGCCTGATGTCTTCGCTTTAAATGATTTGGACTATGGACACACTGATAAAGTGAAGCACAGAATAAAGCTTGATGATCATACAACATTCAAGCATCGAACTTGTCCTATTCATCCCCAAGATGTGGATGCAGTCAGGAAGCATCTCCAGGAGTTTCTGGAAGCAGGTATTATCAGGGAGTCAGAATCTCCATTTTCGTCCCCAATAGCCATTGTGCGGAAGAAGAACAATTCTGTTTGCCTGTGCATTGAATTCCGGAAATCAAACTCCCAGACCATAAAAGATGCATACGCTCTTCCTATTGCTTTTCACTCTTCCTATAATTTTCAGTCCTGACTGGATCAAAATGGTTCTCAGTCTTTGCCTTGAAGTCAGGCTATTATCAAATAAGGGAGGAGTCTGATAAGCAGAAACCACAGAACTGCCTTTGCATGCCCACTAGGTTTCTGGGGATTTAACCGGATGCCACAAGAAATCACAAATGCATCAAGCATTTAATGGCTAATGGAACATTGTATGGGAGATTTGAACCAGAAGTCCTTGTGTTTATTGACAACATCATAAGTTCATAGGAAGAACATGAGACTAATGTTGTCACGATACCAAACTTTTGACTTCGATATGATACCTGACTAAAATATCACGATAATACTACTGAACTGATACTACGAAAAAACATAGAACAGGAAAAGTAACTGAATAAAGTTATTTTATCTTTTAAAACAAAGCATTTTATCCCCCCTTTAAATAAATAAATAAATAAATAAATAATAATAATCACATGCAAGTGCCACTACACAGGATTATGGTGAACAGCTACCGAGCCTACAGGTATGTAGAGATCTTTGCTATATTGGTAAGTTAGCTTCAAGGATAAAGCCAAATCTTATTTCCTGATATAGTAATTTTATTTCACAACAACAATTTATATCATGGCATAGTCATTTTTTTGTTATTTTATCTTTGTTGTTAATAATAAGAACCTAGATGCAGGTAACAAACTACAAACTACAAACTACTATATGTTCATGTGATCATATATTGAGGCGGCAGAGACTGAAAACACTGCGAGTGTCACGCATATGTGTGTAGTAAACAAAACTGCGCGTCTGTGCCATTCACTAACACATACAAGCAGAAATACGGCTCTTATTAAAATGCATTCTTAAAGTGCGGGTACTAGTAAAATGCGGAATCGTACCGTTTTTAAAAGCAGGGTATCGCGATACTTTTTAAGTACCGGTATATTGTGCAACACTACATGAGACAAGATTAATGCAAGTGCTAAAAAAGAATCAGGGAGTTTAAAGCTTTCACCAGAAAAGTTTAAAAGCTCCTTAGAAAACAAATCCTTAGAAGCTCATATTTTAAGGAAATAGAAGCTGACAAAGAGAGACGAGTTGGAAAACTTGAAGTGCACAAGAAAGACAACAAAAACGAACTGGATTAAGGCCAAATCAAGACATATTCTGCTTTATTCTCCTCTTTCATCTTATTTTTTTCCTTAATAAAGTGGTTGTGTGTAAAGTGGTTTTGAAGTATGTTCGTAGTTATTTGAAATGCAGTGTGTAAGAGATGCATTTGAAAATGATTATCTAGTGTGTATTTTCATAACTGTGTAAATAATGTGGTTATGTGTTCAGAAAATGTGTATTTGTTGAATTAGTTCTTTTTTTTCATTAAGAAATGTATTAGATGCAGTGTTGGGCATGTTACTTATTAGTGATTAGTTATAGTTACTAGTAAAGGATCCTTAGATCCTAACATGCAAATTGTTGTGTTGTGTTTTAATTTTAAGTTTTTTTTATAATCATTTTATAATGATTAGTTATTCATATAATTATTTAATAATTTCATATAATTTATTTAATTATTCATTATTTGATTATTTTGATTATTTAAGTATTTTATCATTTATTCATTTATCATTTAATTATGTTTAATATTTTATATTTCTTATTATTTTCCTTGCTTATGCATTTTCATTATTGCTCAGTCTGGTGATTGTGGGGTTTCATGAATTGTTTGGAAATAGATCAGAGGGGATGTTTATGGAAATCCAAGGTTTATGGGATGTTGTCATGAATTAGTCTGATATATCATTGTTTGTTGAAGTCTGAACATTGAGACATAAGCAACTAAGACTGTTCAATAAATTCTGTTATACCTTTTATCATCATCACTTCGTCTCCTGCTTCTGCTCTTTTCTGGCTTCCATCGGTCAACTCCTTGACTGACAGGAAACTGTTTAACACTCCTTTTGGGTATTTTTGAATACCAGACAAGACCCGCTGTTAACGGGGTTTGGGTACCGACAGCTCTGCTAACTAGTTGTTCTGTTACCGGAAAAACTGATATTTTCTGACGGGATCTGGTGTCCGGGGCTGGATCCTAGTTATTGTCTTGGCGTGGGGACTTGAACTGAGTTACATCATTATAGAAGTAACTAATTACCAGGGAAAGTAACTGTTTTTTTTTTTTTTTTTTTAAATGTTCAAATATGTCAAATAACGTGGATGCCCCCAATATTAAATATTAAATATTAATTATTAAATGAATGAAATTTAAATGAAATTAATTATATTTTTCTAGACTAATATTAAGTATCTGATATCCTGTATGTATAAAGCTTAAATGCACAGATTTTTTAAGGAATAATAAACTGCTGGGTTCATGAATATTAATAACGTTGTCTGCGTTCGCTCAAACTGATTTGCTGTAATCAAAACAATGACGATAATAGGAGAGCGCCAGCCAATAAGATTGCCGTTTGCGCATTAGTTCCGCCCACTACTAGAAAAAAACGGCAGTTCTTAAAAGCTGAAGAACGCCGTTATTTTGACAGGAAAATACAACGAAGAATATCGTTTACATGGTCCACGTCATTTCTGCATGGTGTAAGACTCTATTGCTCTGTATCTTTCTTTTCATGTGTATGAGACAGAACGACGGCTCGTGTGCCTACACACTAGAGTTTACGGCTTGTCAAATACAGGTACGCTGATGAACTGAAAAATAAAATTATAGTAATATTATAATATATTATAGTAACGGCGTTACAGGGAAAACAGTCATTCGTTTGATTACTCGTTACTGAAAAAAAATACCGCCGTTAGTAACGCCGTTTATTTATAATAACGCCGTTATTCCCATCACTGATTATATGTGACGCTAGCTTTGCTAGTTACTTACATAGGCTTCAAACATGCGGTTGACTAGCATGTGGGTCATTCTATAATTGTGGGTACAGCTCATGTCCATTAAGTATATTTTTAATATATTTTGATCAATATAAAGCCCCGATGCTTAACTTTCTGGTACACAATTATATTTTTCCTAATCACACTACTTCATGTTGAAAAAGCCATATCTTTTGTTCAAAAATGATGTTTTATATCACATACAACCCTGGTATTCAGCTGTCCGATTTTGTGAAGTTGCTATTTCTACTCTGCATTTAAGCATTAAAATGACCTCAAATATAAATGTATTTGATCGTTTTGCCTTCAGTTAGATTAGGTTATCAAGAAAGAAGTGTTTATTGTGATGTAACTTGTTTATAAACCATTGCCAACTAAGTTACCCACTAGAAAGCCCCCCTTCAGAAAGAAATGGTTTGCCCCATTCTCACATAATTTGCACAGTATGATGATATTTCCTCTAGAAGTACATGGATAAAACACTTTTAGTTATTTTAGTTTAGTTATGTTCTCTCTCTTTCCCCTAACATTGGTTAAACTAGCAAACCCGTGTCAAGAGTGGATTAATTGACTGTCAATAGTGTTACGCAAGTATTATTGCTGCAAATTTTAACAAGACGATTTACCTAAAACTTATGTTTTGTTTATGAAAATATATTTTTAAACATACCATATGCTCAATAGTTCTAATCTTCCATGTTCAGTAACACTAAACACTAAAAATGTCAACTAAGTTACCTGTCCACTGAGGACAGCGGACAGTAGGTATCGGTATTTTATGCACATATTCCTACAGATCACCTTTATTTATACAGCACTTTATACAATATAGATTATTTCAAAGCAGCTATGTAAGGACATATTTGGGTTTTTGGGAAACAGGAAAACTTTTTTCTTCACATTGTCAAATTCTAAATGTACCCCTAATTATAGAATGATGCAGAAACGAGTAATGCAACAGACAATTTATTTAATTTGAACATGTTTATTGAATGATTAATTATGTTTTTTTTGGCTTTGTGTCTTATTAAGGCTGGGTTTTTAAAAAATTCTTCTCTTCCTTCCACATTTTATGGTGTCGTTATTTCTACTCTGGAGTCCTGATCTGTCCCTGCCGTGGTTTGGACATGGCGAGCCACCCATGTAATTCAACGTACCTGGAAGTAAAAAGAACAGTCATTTTGCTGAACTGGTAGGACAAATGATACTCACCTTGAATTGTGGTATTTTATATTTTGTTGTTGTCCTTCATTGGACTTTTCCTTGGACCGAGCTTTGAATTTTTCATATTGAACTGCAACTGAACAAACTGAAATTTGGACAATGAGTTTTGAGTCTATATTTCTAATCTAAATTTCAGTATTTTTCATGACTGAACCATTGTTTGACGTTGTTTATTTGGGTTTTGCTTCCAATTTCTGTACCTGTAAGTACCTGCTCCGGTGTCGAAACAATGGTGGACTCTTTACAGCTCTCTCAGGGCGGGTCTGTGATAAAACGCCAGTGTCAATCAACTATCATGGGAGTGGCCTGTGCAGAACTATGTCACTCTGATCACAAAAAAAAAAAAAAAAAAATAATAATAATAAAAAAAAAAAAAAAACACTGGGTGGATTTTTATCATTATAAGGTGGTTGTGTACACACACTCCCAACACATATTTAAGTGCAAACATGTAACAGTGAATTTTGCATCTAATGACCTCTACTAGCTAGGCTTAATCATAACAAATGACACCTTACTGGAAAGTGTTATCAAGTTTTAGCAGCATATTTTAATTATTGTGACCAGACCACCTTATTCAAACATGTTTGACATGTTTTTTAAATTACAATTCGATAAAACTTCACAATCTGGAGAGAAATTATAAAATGTCCATATTTTTGAAGCCGTGATTAAAGAGAGTGATTGTAAAACATGTTTCTCACCTGTCAGAACATCATCCTACAAGCACATACACATACAGTCACAGGAGCCGCAGTCACAGGAGCCGCAGTCACAGGAGCCACAGTCACAGGAGCCACAATCACTGGGGCCAGAATCACCGGGGCCACAATCACCAGGGCCACAATCACTGGGGCCACAAATACAGTAGCCGCAATGACAGGGGCCAGACTCTTTCAAAGTTGTTTCAGGAGTCTCAGATGTCTTCTCCTCCACAGTCTTTTGCATAGGTTCTGGACTTTTGATTATTGTATGACAATGGCATTGGCATTTACTGCAATCTTTTTTGCATTCACATCCTTCTTTGCTGTTCTCCATGGCCATGGCAGGTTGAAGTGATCCGTTTGAACTTATGAGCAAATTCAGAAATATCCTCAAATCTTGTATCTTGTGTGAATCAGGATGTGGTTTGCTTGTACAGTCTCTCAGGACTGAGCATGTGCAGCGGGCGTGTCTCTCCAGGCGTTGCCCTCTCTCTCTCTCCCTCTCCCTCTCACACACTTTGTTGCAGAAGCTCTCTGTGGTCTTAAAAAAAATCACAACAAAATATTTTTTTTTCTTGCAGGATTAATATTGTCTGACATCTTTTATGTGGGTGGTTGACTGTTTTTTTTCCCCTAGGTTTGATTGTGTGCAGTCAAACATGCATGAATTCTTCGTTTTTTTTTTTTTTTTTTTTAAAAATAGATTATTTTTCACATAATTTAATTTATTCTACACCACTCTATCCTCTCCCCTTTGAACGCTCCCATGATTTGCTGTTTTCATGAAGCCCCTCCCTCAGAAATACGCAATGGGCTCAGATTGGTTAGCTGGCTCAGTGTGTTGTGATTCGCTAAACCGCCAGTGCGCGTCTAAACGTCACGCTCCTCCGCTCAGAATGCGCTCCGGTTGTATTGTAAACAAAGGAGAGCGTTTGAGGAAAAAAATAATAGATATCTAAGTGAATTTAAGTATGAAGAAGATGTTGAAACATCAGATTATAAAATACACTATTGGCAGTAACAGAAGCCATTCCGAAGAGCAAAGGAATAAATAAAAAGAAAGCAATGCCACGGTGGAATGCTAAATGTAAAGTAGTAGTCTGTGTTAAGCTGTTTCTTTTTGCGCTTTGTGAAATACAGACTGAATGGCGGCTCAAAACCGCTGCATGATACGCAAACTACAGCTCACTGCGGGTTAAAAGAAGTGTCAGACTACTGTATTTGAGGTAAAGATGATTACAGTAAGATACAGGAGTCGTACATTAGGCGCGCGTGTCCGTTATTATTGATGCGCAAACGAACCGGGTATGTGCGCTCATGGCGCACGGATCACTATAACATCGTATTTCTGATTCACGTAGTTGTATAATGCGATTGTTTTATAACAGATGCTTGCGTGTTTTGGAGAAATTTGTGAGGATCAGTGGTGTTTATGTACATATGGGCATCAGACGCTCAGGTGGTTAAGACAGACAGAAGGGCAGGGTTGCCAACTCTTAAGTTAAGCTTGGAGTGAGATTTTTTTTTTTTTTTTTGGAGTGGGGGGTTGGGTTGGGGTTGTATCTATTTATATGTATATACTGTACATATAAGGGGATAAAAATGCAAAGTGTGTACTTATACAAGTATCATTAAAAAAGGATGTAAGTTATTAACTTTTTAAATTTCACATTTAAAAATATAGTGTTTAATAATTTCTAAATATTTATTCAAATGAAAAAATTAAAAATAAGTAAGCAGGTATGACCTGCAATATTCTAGATACATGTATATTTATTAAAGAGCCTTACAGGTACCTGGTGGGTTAACCTTGGCATTACAATAAAATATATATATATATTTTCGGACCACAAAATGACTCTAATTTTCTTCTTTGCATTGGAATTTAAAACCCTTTTCTTTATTTAACCTTATATACTACACTTATTGTTATATAAGTAAAAGAAATATAAAAAAAATATTTTAAGTCATTAATGGACCATAATTATTGGACAAATAGTATTTAGTACTAAATGATCTCCTTAAAATATTAAATAAATATTATTGAACTAAAATATAGAACATGTATGGTAACATTATAAGTAGGCAATTCCTGAGGGTTAAATACAAGAAAACCATTTTAACCCTTATGAAAATTAACAATGGTTTTATTATAGTAAAAGTGTAGTAATCATGTTTATTTGGTGCATTGATTACCATTTGTATAACCACAGTTTTACTACAAATACCATGGTTAAACAATGGTTAGTGTAGCAGGACCATGGTTAATTTGTGGTGACCATGGTTTAACTATAGTAACCATGTTTTTTTGGTTTTATTTGTAATAAAAAATTTGTAATGTTTAATTTTCATAAGGGTTGCCTTTCCATCACTCTTCAGAATAAAATTATAATGTAAGTGTCATCGACGTAAAAATCAGTGCATAATATGCTGTAATGTTTACCAAAAATTGCTGCCAATACCTGTATAGTGAAGCTGTCGTCTCTATCCTACTTAAACACATTCAAATACACTGTCAGCACTGGTTTGTTTGCGGAGCTCTGTGGACACATGACCGCGTGGCGGCGACACCGGCGAGATCAAAGCTGGTCGCAGCTCTGTTTTACAATGGCTCTGGCGTTAACAGAAGAAATCAGTCTTGGAATTTGTCTTGGTGACAGAAGCTTCCAGTGCACAGACAGGATCACAAGTGACAAGACAGGGATAACAAAAATAAACAAGTAATTAGAATAAATATATGAAAAGACACAAACAATAGACAAATAAACGAGCGATTAGAATAAATGTGTGAAAGACAATACACAATAGACAATATAATGTAAGTACTGATGTTCTATATACAAATTATACAAGGGAATTGAATGTATGGAATCTATAATAAACATAGGTATGGATAGCGATATTGCACATTTTATTGCACAGTGGGGGGAACATTTAACTGTTCATGAGGTAGATGGCCTGAGGGAAGAAGCTTTTATTATGTCTGGCTGTTTTGGTAGTCCGTGCTCTGTAGCGCCGACCAGATGGCAACAGTTCGAAGAGGAAGTGGGCTGGGTGTGAGGGGTCCAGAATGATTTTGCTAGCTCTTTTGCTTACTCTGGATGAGTACAGATCTTGGAGCATAGGGAGGGTTGTACCAATGATGGTGTCATGGTGTTATGTTATTGAGTGTAATGAAGTTAACTAATTCAAAATCATTTTGCATGCATTTTTATTGTAATGTGAATATATGAATATATTATCTACACATATTTGATAACAACTAATGCAGCGGAGTGTTGTAGTCATTGATGGTTTTCTTCTTAAAGATTTATTTATGGGCTTTTTATGCCTTTATTTGTACAGGAGAGTGTAGAGTAGACAGGAAAGCATTGGGTGAGGGGAGTGGGACTGTCAAAGGACCACGAGCTGGGAATCGAACTCGGGTTGCGCATTTGTATTCTACGTAAGCATGTAGAGGACAGTTGTGCGGAAGAGAAGAATTGATGAATAAAGTCTGTATTTTTTTGCACACAAAATGTATTTTCATACCTTTGTTAAATTATGGTTGAACAACTGATGTCACAAGGACTGCTTTAATGATGTTCTTACTATGTTTCTGGGTCTGTGAACATTTCAGTTACATTGCTGTCTACGGAAGTTCAGAAAGCTCTCAGATTTGATCAAAAAATCTTAATTTGAACGATCTGTGATATATCTAGCACAGTGAATCTTTATATGGTTACTTTAATACAAATCCTATGGATACTGACTAAATATCTTCGATGTGTTTTGGCTTTAATAAATGAGCTGTTGTACATGATTCCTGTACTTTCTGTCAACAAAGCACTTTGTTGTAACTTGTAAACTTGTAACTGTAACTTCAAAAGTGGGAAGTCGGAATTTTCTGATATCACATGATGCAGCATTAACTACTGACTGGAAGGTTCTGTGTTTGTCACATTTTCTATGATTACAACAGATAAGAAAGCAAGGAAGATGGAACAAGGTAAGCTTCAGTTTGGTAAATGGTAATTCTCGATTGCTTTTGATAAATAAAAATACATTCTTTAATGTAAACACAACAGAATAGGCTTACTGGACAATTAATCTTGAGAATCACTGCAACTTTGAGTATACATGTAGTTACATGTATGTTTCATGACCCTTTAAAATGTTTCTTTTCTGACAGAAATAAGAGCTGTTGTTCTTGGGTGGCAGAAATCTGACAAAGCCTCACTGATAAACAGCATCTTAGGTGATGAAGTTGAGCCTGACAAATACTTTGTGAAATCTGTGAGGAAAGATGGGGAAGTGAATGGAAGGAAGATCACTCTGATCAACACGCCATGTTGGTGGGAGAATCATGATTTGCAAGACTCGCCAGAGGTTGTTAAACAAGAAATGGTTCGCAGTGTTTTTATGTGTCCACCAGGACCTCACGTCTTTCTTCTGGTCATTAATCTCAGTTTAACTTTTACTGAAGAAAACAGATTCACTATCGAGGAGCACCTCAGTCTCTTTGGTGAGAAAATCTGGAGACACACCATAGTGTTGCTTACACAAACCGCTTCAGTCAAGAACAAAGATCTTCAGCTGATCATACAGAGAAGTGGAGAAAGATATGTATTTGATTCTGAAAATAAAAGTGTTGGAGTCAAAGATCTACTTGACAAGATTGATGATGTTGTGGCGGCAAACAATGGGAAGCATTTTGAAACACATGATGACAAGCTGCTTGACATTCAGAGAAAGAGAGATGAAAATGAAAGAAGAGCAAAGGCCAGACAAGATATGGTTCAGGGCAAAAGAAACCTACTGAAAGAAATAAGTAAGTCATACAGGCATGTTTACTACAAGTCAAAAGTTTGGACTGAATTTATGTTAATTCATGAATGTCCAGAGATGGAGTTTTGAAAAGGAATCTCAAATATAAGAGAGTGTCACATGTTTTGATTACTACATCATTTCCATACTTCCGTTTGTGTTACTATAGAGTTTTCATACTGTGATTATAAAATTTGGAGGCTGGACACTGAATAATTGTGTCTAACTTCTGACTGGAAGTGCACATTGCAAACATGCAAATACTAAAATTTTTTTTTTTAAATATATATTTGTTTGTTCTTGAAGATGCAGTGGCTCCACTCTCAGAGCTGAGAATTGTTCTGCTGGGTTGGATTCTGTCTGGGAAGAGTGCAGCTGGAAACACCATCTTCAATCATGAAGTATTTCCGATTAGAAGAACACAAAAGTGTACAAGCCATACTGATGTAGTAAATGGCAGATCAATAACCGTGCTGGATACTCCAGGCTGGTGGAAGTATTTCTCATCTAAATTCATCCCAGAATATGCACGGGCTGCAATCCTGGAGAGTGTACGCCAGTTGCAACAAATACATTTCCTTCACACCATGATCTTGGTGGTTTCTATTGATAATTCGTTCATGAATGAACAGAAAAGAATCATTAGAGAGTACATGGCCACTTTTGGAGAAGATGTATGGAAACACACCATAGTTCTGTTTACATGGGGTGACAGATTTCCAGACATCTCAATGGAGCAGCACATTAAGAGTGAAGGTGACGCCCTCCAGTGGCTGGTTAAAAAATGCAGGAACAGATATCACGTCTTTGACAACTCAAACAGAAATAACCTAGAGATCAAGTCACAGAGCTGCTCCAGAAGATTGATGAGATGGTGGCAGAAAACAGTCTGTTCTGCCTCAATGCTCAATGTGCTGCAGAAGAAAACATTCAGGAGACTGAAACACAACAAGATGAGGAAATAAGTCTGGATGCTGACCGTGTGATGGAACTACTACAGCAGGAGTTTAACAACAGGTTTAAGGAGATTAAAAGTCGATTAAAACACTTAGGGATGGATTTTACTGGATGTTTAGAGACAAAAAGTCACTGCAGCAAGTCAGATCCTCTAAACTGTAAGTTGTCACTGTTAAAATGACTTGCAATTTGTCTGTCTATACTCATATAGCTGTAAGCAACAATTAGGACCAAGCACCCTCATTACAGCTCATTAACCTCATTTCAGTTTTAATATGGTTTTGCATTTTTTTCCCTACCACGCAAAAGCAACTAAAGATCTATATTCACAGCTACTAAATGACTTTTTAGCGGATCTTTAAATGTTAATGTCTTAGGAAATATCCAAGCACTCCCTGTGCACTTTTTCCTTTTTCAGTCTCAGCTGATGAGAAACTCATGGAGAAGATAAGGAGAGAAGGAAGCAGATGGGAAGCAACTTTAATGGACGCGCTCTTGAACATTCAGAATCCTGAAGCATCATCTGGTGAATTATTCAGCTTTTTAAAAATAGATGTTTACTTGATCTGGAATTTCATTTCTTGAGGAACATTTTTTTCTTAATATCTATATAGCATAAAATAAAACAAACGTATTTCTTTTATTTCTTTTCTGAGATGACAATTTCTACTCACATTTTCATACTGACAGATTCAAATGAGAAGGTGTTGAGGTGGCTTCAGAGATGTGATGACTATGGCTCAATTGGATATGGAACAAGCTCCATCATCAGCAGTACAGAAGATCCAGAGCCAAGAGGCATAAAAAGACGTAAAAAAACAGTATTTAGAATAAAACACTCTGTTTAAACGTGGGTCATTCCACTAAATCAGTGCCTTTTGCGCCCCTAAGAAGTTATCAAACATAGAATTAATATAACAACAAATACATTTGTGATTTAAAAACATCAATATTACATAAAATTGAAGTCAATTAAATATTATTTTAAATTATTCAAATCACATTTTATGCTGTTAAGGGTAAGGTTTTTGGCCTGTCCCTCACTATGATTTTTCTTTTAATTTAAGGCAATATTATACAAAAATGACATTTACATATTGTTCCTAATACAGTCTCATTGTTAAGCAATGTTTTGGCATAAGTATGATTTTTTTTATTAATATATGAATTGTTTCATTGGTGTCCCCTGATTTCATGTTTCATGGCCTGTTACCTTCATCAAAAAAATAATGGTACGTTCACGTGACATCACTGTCAGACTGTCAGCCCTGTAACTTTTTAGAGTAACGGTTTTTGACGTGGGTAACAGAGATGACACAGAGTAGGTGTCACCCTGTTTTTAAAGATTGTCTGTGTAAAATTCAAGCATTTTCCATACAGGTGTATTATTAAGCTAATGCCTATATCATTCAGCTTGTTTGGCATATAAGCATCAATTTAATTGTTTCAATGCTTTTTTTTTTTACCTCAACTTTTGGACCTCTGTATTTATAAAACCCTGTGTATAAACCCTATATCCTCTATGTGAACTTCTTGCATAGGGAAGAATATATTTATGCCCTAAAAATGTTTAGCATCTAACTTTAGCTGTTCTCCCTGACTCTGTATAATGGTCATAGGCCTCTTATATTACAGTCATGTAGTTTATTGCTTTGGCCACATCTGTGGACCTCATGATTCCTTCATCCTGGAAAGTTTTCTTTTGCTGTCTAACTGTAACCTCCTGCCTGTTAGTGTCTTAAAGACTGGTGCATTTTCAATAATTATTTATGGCACATTGAACAAGTAGGAAAAATATTGTTTAATCCATTTAATAAAAAACATTATTGTCCCAGTGATTCACCACTAGGTGTCAGCAGTACTGAGTAACTGACCAATGACAGATGAAGAAAAATCCTTGTACATAAATATTTACAGGCATGTAAATATTTACATATTTAATTGCCCATATGTGATCCTGGACCACAAACCCAGTTAAGTAGTATGGGTATATTTGTAGCAATAGCCAACAATACATTGTATGGGTCAAAATGATCGATTTTTCTTTCATGCCAAAAATCATTAGGATATTAAGTAAAGATCATGCTCCATGAAGATATTTTGTAAATTTCCTACCGTAAGTACCATAGTAATATGGATTATTAAGAACTTCGTTTGGACAAATTTAAAGGCGATTTTCTCAATATTTAGATTTTTTGCAACCTCATATTCCAGGGTACAAATTTTATGATTTCACTTTTAGGTTTTAATGAAAGAAAATTCATGGGAATTAATATCTGTCTGATTACATGACTGAACATGACACTTCTGAACCCAGAACAGATACACTGGTTTTTGGGCCAATCGAGAATCCAGTTCCCAGGAATTTGGCCTCCACCCCACCCAGACCAACAGAGGCACCCGTGTCAACTCCAAGTCCCACTTTCACACCAAGCTTTAGCTTTAGCTGATGCACTGGCAACTTCAGCTCGAGCCATTGCTCCGACTCCAACCACACTGACTTCTGCACCAGCTGAGGCGTTTGGGCCTTTGGCTTCTGCCTCAAATATACTGTATTCAGCACGAGCTTGTCCAACTCCTGCTTCGGCATAGACTCCAGCCTTGGGAATCCTCTTTCCTGGTTGGTCCTCAAGACCATGCGCATATTTTCCAGCTTGAGCGTACGTCTTTTTTGCATGAGCATGTGCTGGTCTGTCAAACGTATCAATTATGTTTATGGTATCGACTATATCAACATGAGCTGATGCGAGTTGCGCACTTGGCTTCTTGGTAATGTTTTTTTTGCATTTCCAAGTTGTCACTTTTGTTAAATTCTTATTTATATCACTTGAAAATTTTAGATTTACACGGTGTTTTTTGACTTTCCCCAGATTTTTGGTAAAAAGTTTGTCAGATCCTTCATCTGCAAATAAAACAAATGAACTTTAATGCAGTGCAAACAGACACAAACATTTAGAAAAAACACAAGCTATATATGAATTTGTCATTTTGCACTAAACATTTGAACATTGTGAATGTGACAAGTTTTACTTAACCTTGCAAGTTCTAAGTTCTGAACTTGTCAGAAGTGGGTATTAACGAAGTAGCATATTTACTCAATATTAAAAAAAACAGCTAGGTGACGTTCCTCTTACCTTACTTGATTTTAATGTAATACATGTTAAGAAATGTAGTTTATTTGCATTGAGGAGGGTATTCGTGAATGAATCACACTTTTGAGTTGATTCAGTTCAAAGACTTAAGACACATTCAGAATTGGTTTCCAAATCAGTCTGAATGATTTGTTCAATTCTGCATGTGCTGTCTGTGAATGACTCCATGAGTATATATTCAATTTCATTTGAGGCCGTTTCGTTGTTTATGTTTAGATGTTCAGTGACGGTCATGACCGGTGTTCTGACGATTTGTGCTACCCTGCCAGATTTTGGTATTATTATTTGTTAAAACGCTCCGGCCTCCAGTTCTCAAACGAAAGCAAGAGCACCCTCAGTTGAGGCTGTAGTATTAAGCAGTACATAAAATATTAAATTAAAAGTTTAAGTGTCCAACTTAACGTCTCTGTCTTCAGAACATTAGAACATTGTAAATATGACACCTCCACCTTGCATGCTAATATTTCTGTATTTTGTGTGATTCAGTTTGAGATTTGTTTCTTACATCTTCATAATATGTACAATATATATATTTCTTCATTTAATAAAGATGCATATTTCAGATTTTCTTTAAAAAATATGACCTATTTGTGACCTTCTTTGACCTATTTCATTCAGTGTTTATAATTTAGAAATGTTAATATTTAGAAACGCATAACAAACTACATTGAGAAAAATGAAGAATTCTACATAAATTATAACTACATAAATTAACAAGTAGTATAAATAATATGAACTACATAAATTAACAAGCAACACTAAAATGTAGAGTTTATGCAAAGTCAGTGTTAGTAAATATACAGTAGTCAACATTTGAAGTGGATCAAAAAAGTTCATCAAAGACTTGTCTTAAAACAAGAACAGGTATTGTTTTGGGTTTAGGACAATTTTGATGAAAGGTTTTGATTTACTTCAAATGTTGACTACTATAGACCAACCATTACAATACACTTACCATCTTCATCATTTCGATGGTTGAAATCTGTGGTATCGGGTGTATCAGAGTCTTCATCAGCTAATAAAACAAATAATCTTTAATGCACTGCTAATGACACAAATGTGTAGAAAACAAGCTTTGTATTAAAATGCACCTACCACCTCCGTCATTTCCATGACGACTTGACTGTAGTTTTTTAGACATTGTAGTGTGTGTCACAAGTTCTCAATAAATCTTTGGCAGAGTGCTGTTGTGTATCATTCAGTACCGCTGCTCTCTATATAGGGCAGCAACTGAAAGTGAAAGCCAACAATGAGAAGTTCTGCAGTATTGAAGCAAAGTGCCAAAGTGCAAGTGCCACCCTGAGAAAAAGCTGTGCCACTGCCACCCCAGAATTATCACAGAATTAAATATAAATGTAAGCAGTGCATGTGTTACTTTTCAGCAGCAGCAATAAGAGCATAACGCAACATAATGGCAATAAAGCACGTCTTTAAGGAAACTGTGCATGATGGACCCTTATGAACCGGTGCTTAATGAGTCAAAAATTCAAAGTGTGTCTCAGTTCACTAATAAACTGTTTTCACATTTGTTCGAGAATCAGAAAATTACTGCTTCCCAGCTAACTCGGAAGTCCTCTGAGAAGTCTAATCCTGTCTGCACATGTCTCAAATTCGCCCCGTAATTGTTAGGTGATCTTATTCTTCCACCGCCCGCTCCACTTTCATCATGGATATTGGCCCTTTTGCCATCCGACGAAACACTAACATGAATTCAATAAGAGGATGTCGCTCACTAATAGCAGAGTTAGGTAAGAATCGTATTTCAGTTTTTCTCGTTTGCTTACATAATTCAACTGATGTTGGCCCATTTTCCCAAACCATTAATTCAGTTCTCAAAAGAAGTAAACATTAGGTAGCACAATCAGAATTTTTGCTTCCTAACAATGGCAAGAGACAGAGAAAGCTGAACGAATCATCTACAAGGGGTTTATACTTACACATACAGTAGGCCTACAATTATAGTACACAGTACCAGTACATTAGATCAGTGGTTTTTAATCTTGGTCCTGGGGACCCACTGCTCTGCACATTTTGTATGTCTCCCTTATCTGACACACTCAGTTCAGTAGATGGATCATGGATGGTATGTAATATTTTTTTTAGTGCTTTGATATTTTTGTATGTCTGTGTACTAATAGGAAATTCAAATGTTTGTGTTGCTCTAAAACTTGCACTAAAACACGATTATTCCATATGTAATATTAATAGATCCGCTCATCTTCTTTAGTACTACAAGCTCATGTCCAATTGCTGGATGTCCTTCTGACTTCTCCTAAGTTTCTTTTAGCACTTTTCTCCTTTTTTTTATTAAGTGAAGTGACTGTAGTCTTGTCTGTTTTATATCTTCTTGTGGTTTTAAACATTCTTTTCACCCTCGTGTACCTTCTCAGTAAACTATGTGGTTAGTTGCAAACAAAAGTTGCAAAGTTTATGAATTTAATTTTCACACCTGCTCATTTCATCCTGTTTTACAATATACACAGGACGTCATCTCTACACCAGAGTCATTTAAAGCATTTCCGGTACTTTCTAAATCCTATAGCCTATAGCATTTAAGCATATACGGCTTCAATTTTAAAAGCAAGCAAAATAAAATAACACTGAAACAGGTAAATATCAATATCCATATCCAAAACTTTTTTATGAACAGTAACTGACTTAAAGTCTTATAGAAAAAATATGATCCAGAACAAAAACGGAACTGTCACGAATGTGTTGCTATGCATTTGATTCACTGATCTATAGCGACGTTAACAAAAGACTTCATCTCCACCCCGGACTTCCTGACTCTCATTTCTGTTCTAGTATTCTTGGTTTCACCTCTTAAAAGAAAGGAAGTGATCTTCTCTTTTTATAGAAATGTTTGAAATATTCCAAACAGAGATTGAGTGTTTGGGAATATTCAGACACACATAAATTATACTATAGTTAGTAAATGAAACATACAGAGTTTTCTCAATGTTATTAAATACAGACCAACTATTAAAATACACTTACCACTGTCATCAAATCCAGGGTGACTTATATTTCAATTTCCAGACATTTTTGGGTATCAGAAGCTCTACGCAGGGTTTTAGTGGAGTGTCGTAGGTGAAGCTGTGTCTCTGCCCGTACCGCAGCTCCTTAAGGCACCAACTTAAAATGAGAGCGCAATGGATTTGCCCTTGATCACTTTGAAATCACCTTGGAGTTACTTAAAAAACATAGAGATGAAAGCGTTAGCTGGTAAAATAAACAAACGGAATTCCATGAGCATGTCATCATGTCCTGTTTGGTACAGTGTCCAAAAATACACTGTAATAAGTCTACTCAGGACCCCGTTGATGCTGATCTGACACTGATTTTACACACACACTGTTAAAAGAACAGGATCTTTTCTGGCTAATAAATCAATGCAACAGGAGGCAGACTTTGTTATATGAATACAAGTCAGTATTTATTACAATTAGATTTGTACTACTGTAAACAAGTATTAAATAAAGTATAAATATCAAAAAGTTCTTTACTTAAGGCAATATCAGCGATTGTTCTGGTGCCGAAGAAGCTCTTCAGGTCACGAAGCGGCCTCTAATGTCGTCCTCACGGATATTTAAACTTGTGACCTCCCCAAATGAGGTCATCTAGACTGGGAACGCCCTCAACGTCTTTAAGTAGCCTCATTCATTGTCTCTCCATCACCTTTTGTTAAGAACTCTCTCCTCTTTTCCCTCTTATCTCTTATTCCCTTAATAAGCATATGCTTATTAAAACTTTTAAATAACAAAATGTGGTCTTAAACTTATTGTATTATCAATACAATACCTATGCAACCATTGCATAATTGCCCGTATAAGATTTCTCCAGGAAATAAACAAAACAATAAACCATTTCCTTTACGAAAACAAGTTTATTCAACTGTGCTTTTAGTATACTTACAGAAATATACTTAAAGTGACATTTAAATATACTTGGCTCATACTTAAGTCTAAATATATTTGAGCAATATTGTTCTCCGAGGTGCTTTTACACATCTTCTGCACAGAATTTCCAAAACACAAGCGAAGAAGAAACCGAAACAACAGACACTTCCACACGTTTTTAACACGATCATCAGTCATAAAGCAGCCTCAAAACTGTAACGTTATGGAATAAAATGTGGCCCATGAAGAGGTAATATGACTCCATCTACGTCCAATTCATAGTCCTTTTTCAGCTTTTTGTTCAAAATGTTGTTTATTTATTTCTTTTAATTATTATTTATGAAACTTACCCACATTTAAATGTTTATAAAAAAAAAGACTGCATGAAGCTAGAATAATATGTTTTTGTTTACAAGCAGATACCCTGTTCTTTCTTTTGATGTTTTGTGTGTTCAAATATTCATATAACAAAATATATACAATATAATACAAATAATACCTAATAGGGACATACACTGTAAAAAACAATTTGTTGAGTCAACTTAAAATAATTTGTAACCTGGCTGCCTTAAAATGTTAAGTTCAGTCAACTCAAAAAAAGTTTATTCAAACTGAAATGTTAAATTATACTAAGAGACAACTTAGATATTTGAGTTGAATCAACTTAAAATTTAAAGGCAGCTGGGTTACTTACCCATCTGTTAAGTTTAACAAACACACATATCTAAGTTGTTACTTAGTACAACTTAACATTTCAAGTTGACTAAACTTATTTTAGTTGACTGAACTTAAAATTTTAAGGCAGCAGGGTAACAAATTATTTTAAGCTAACTCAACAAATCAACAAATTGTGTTTTTTATTTTTTTACAGTGTAGTAGTATAAAGTATGATGTAAAGTTCACTTAAAGAAAACTTACAAGTATACTTGCAGTATAAAACTACTAAATTAGTAGTTTACTGAAACTATACTTCAAAGTGTACTAAAAATGCTACAAGTATTTAATTAGTAAACTATCAGAGATGTAAACTAGTTGTGTATTCAAAGTTTACTACTGTTATACTTAAAATATACTTAAATGTATACTTTTATATAGTAGAAAGTGGGCAAATTTAGTCCCAAGGAGTATTGAAATAATACAAGTATACTACTAGTACACAGACATTTGTATACTTACTACATAAAGTAACTTATACTTATACTTAATGAAATAAACTTGAAGTAAACTTCTTTTTGGTAAGGGCACACAGACAGGAATCTGTGTTTCAGCAATAATCACAACTACATCTATCTCCCTCTCTTCCTGTCCAAGCTTTGGCATACTTCCCAGATTCTGGGCACGCACTTGTTTATCAGTTTATCAGAGCTATTCCAAAAGGGCGCTCACATTGCAGTGTCCATGGAAAGAAACAAGGAAGAACAGCAGGAAACATGAAGGGAACAAGGCAACAATAGCTACACAAAGCTACAACCCAAGGGTGCTTTCACATAAGAGGAGAGCTTTACTCCCATATGACTTGCATAAACACAGTTCGGCATGCTTTGCAATGTTGCCTTGTGAAAGCGTTATGAAAATGCAACATTGTAACAGATTTACTCGGAACAAAGGAAATGATCTACAGGTCTGAAAACACCCTAAAAGACCATGAACAAAGACACAAGAAGCACAGAGAGGGACCATGACACTCTGCTAGTCAAATCACTAAATTCATGCCCAATTATTTATCAATAGATGTATTACTATACCCAATTTTTAAAACACTTTTTAAGTCATGTGTTCTTTGTCACCTTCATTTCGAATAATTTCTCCATCAGTCTCTTTACTTTTTTATTATTCAAGGTTTAACCCTTTATGGATTTGCTTATTTGCAAATAATACATTTTTCATTTTAATGTCTTATTGCTTCTTGTTTTTCCCTACATACTTGTTGGTTTCTTTTCTGTTTATCTTCTTCCCTTCTCTTTATGTGGCTAATTTAACAAATTTTATTCCAAATCTTTCTTTTTTTAATTTTCATTCCTACACTTTATTGTAAGGCTTCATCAGCAGACGGTTGTTGGTCTCCCCACCAGCAGGCGGCGCCCTGGTCCGCACATTCCTAGTGGTCGGCTAGTGACTCATCCTCCGAGCCAAAAGAGGGCATCATCACTTGGAACTGTCTTAAAATCACCCAGTCATTAGCCTCATTTGCACCACCTGTTTCTAGCCCTACTTAAGTCTGCTTCTCACTTGCTGTTGTGTTCAGTCTTGAGCTCTGTTGCCTCAGTGTTTCTGTGAGTACTGTTTAACAAGATTTGCTCTTTGTTTTTTGACCATTGTGTCTCTTTGTTTTTTCCTGTTTGTTTTTGATTGGAAGCTCGGCTTCTTGTTACTTTTGTTACTTGTGAAACATCTACAGTAAAGACTCTTTTATTTTTGAAACCTGAGCCTGAATACTCCTTTGTTCTCACATCTGCACATGGATTCACACAATTGAGGGAGTAGCTCTACATTAATGTGTGCTCCCTCACACACCAGAGACCCGGGTTCGGTACTCACCTCTGACAGAGTCGTCACATTTATGTTGTTTTGTTAAATGATCTTAAGAAAAGGTTTTGCAGCCTTTCCAAATTCATGATTTAGAATAAAATGGGTTGCATAATTTCATATTCTGTGTATTTCTGCAATGCTTTTGCTTCACACACAAACTCCTGGAGATGAGTCTGGTACAGAGTGGTACCATCTCCCTGAGTTTTCACATGCAAGTCCCTCTTCCTCCTTGGACTTTTTAATGCTTCTTATATTAGTCTTGATCTTTTGTGTTCATAATTTTATTCTAAGGAATCTGTTGTAACGCCACGCCAGCAGAGGGAGCCCTCAACCATAGACTGTCTGTTACCGCTCCCTCTGCTGCTTCTACAGTTACTTCCTGTTTGGCAGCCATATAAGGCAGGCCATGCCAAACTACCCTTGTGAAGTATTGTTTAGCTGTGTGGACTCTACTAAGCATTTTCTCTGAATTCATTGCCTTGTTTTTTTTATTTTCCAAGGTTTTGTTTCTTGTCATAGTTTTGCCTTGTTTTTTGCCATTGTTTTGTTCTGTTTCTTTGCCATAGTTTTGCCTTGTTCCATTGCCTTATTTATTTGTTACTTTTGGACTGCTCTCGCGGTATTCTGACCTTCTGCCTGTTTTACTGGATTACGCTCTCGCCTTGCCTGGATTTTACTGTTTGCTGGAGATTGACCTTGCCTGTTTTGACTACGCTGTGTTAATAAAGCTCGCACCTGGATCTATCACACTTCTCACGAGTCCCGCTTACAGCTGTGTTGTGATAGACTGTCCTGAAGCTCCCTGCAATTTTAAATCAAAGCTGTTAACTTCTGTTTTGCAACCTTTTTTCTATCTTTAATATTTTAGCATGAACTGTTTCTTCTGTCTAACAAACATCTTCTGTTTATGTTTAGATTAGCCATTTGACTTAATTTAGTAACTAAATCTCTTATTTTGTCACAAACTACTTTTCATACCAAAGTTTTTAAATCCTCGGCGCTCTCATGGATTTTGTGTGTTAAGATTTAAAATCTTCTAAATTCATCCATATTTGTCAATAATTCTCATTTGATCATTTTCATATTTAATCCTGTTTTTTCAAGCGTCTTTAAAGCTATCTTTATTGTCTTTACGTTGACTACCAAATGTCATATCCATGCTGTAAAGTATTAATCATTACATGTACAGACACATTATTGGTTCTTACGGCAGTCTTTATTAGTATAACATTTATTATTAATAGTTAAAGCATTACTTTCTTAACTATTATCCTTAATAGCACTTTGTAAAAAAAACTGCAACTATAATTTATATAAAGTGAATTTTCACTTATGCACTTAATTGCATCTAATAGCCATATTAATTAGCCTTTCTAGTTTTGCAGCTATACTGTATTTATACAAATGAGTCCACACCCCCTCTGAATAAATATAAAAGATGTATTTTCTTAATGAAAACTAATGTAATTCATGGAAAGATGGCAAAGTTGAAATGTATTAAAGGCAAAGAAATATGTGACATTAATATCTGTTAAAAAAAAAAAAAAAAGTACTTTAGCCAATTTGGTTTAAATGAAGATCTGCAGAAATGGGTAAACCCTAGACTGAATTCAACAATTGTAAATTATTCTAGTACTTAGTACACTATTAAAAAAAAAGGTTATTAATGGAACCATTTAGATAAAAAGGTTCTTCTATGGCATCGTGAGGCACCTTTATTTTTAAGAGTGTATGTCCTCCATTAATTTAAGTATACTGCTCTAACCCTTCTCGGCACTGACTGTATAGATTCATTACAAATACGTCCTGTTTAACTACTAGTTAAGGATTATCATGATGTTTTTATCAGCTGTTTGTACTCTGATGGCACCCATTCACTGCAGAGGACCCAAACACATTATAACAGTTATTCTTACAAAGACAGTACTGAAGAGAAAAGCAATAAACATTCCATTCATGTTTATTGTATAGTGTTTTTCACAATACATGTTGCTTCTAAGCAGCTTTACAGAGCATTCTTGTTACGACATTGTTATTGTTACTGTACTGTAACTGTAGATCCAAAGTTGGCATCATCTGAAATCTTTGCAACGGTTGGATCCAAACTACAGTTCACAGTATCTAATCTAATAAATTCAAAAAGACTTTGTGTACTTATAGCAGAACAGAATTAAGAATTCTGCAATAAAAGCATGATTACATGACTGAACATGACGCTTCATTCCCTAGAACAGATACACTGGTTTTTTCACCAATTGTGAATCCGGTTCCCAGGATTTTAGCCTCCACCCCACCCGCACCAGCAGATAAACCCGTGTCAAATCCAAGCCCCACTTTCACACCAAGTGGACCGGCTTTAGCTGATGCACTGGCGACTTCAGCTCGAGCCATTGCTCCGACTCCAACCTTACTGGCTTCGGCACCTGCTGAGGCGTTTGGACCTTTGGCTTCTGCCTCAAATATACTGTATTCAGCACGAGCTCGTCCAACTCCAGCTTCGGCATAGACTCCAGTTTTGGGAATAGCATCTTCCACATATTTTTCAGCTCGAGCAAACTTGCCTTCTGTATAGGCGTTTCCTGGTCTGTCATACGTCTTCTCTATGTTTGTGGTATCGACTATATCAACACGACCTGATGTAGGTTTCGCCCTTGGTTTTCCTTTCTGCTGCTGTTCAGTAGAAATATCATAACCTTCATCTGCAAATAAAAAAAAAATTGCTTTAATACAATGAAAAACAACACACTGAATTTTGACCGTTTTACACTAAACCTTAGAACATTGTGAATGTGACAAGTTTTACTCAGCCTTGCAAACTGTAATTTCTGCATTTGTTGTGATTGATTCTGTTTTAGGTTTTGGTTTGTCAAACACGAACTTCTACACATCATAGCTCTAATTGTTCAAAAGGCCTAAAATAAAGAAAACATTGGCATCTTCATAATATATCAATAATAATATGCATTATAGTTCTGTCAGTTGATTTAAAATAACTAATTAATCCCTAATAATTAAATTAAGTGATCAGTAAATCAGTTAGAAAATGAAACATTTACAAAAAATACACAAATAGAATACATAACACTAAAATGTATTTTTTAAATATTCGTAAATATATACTATTAAAATGCACTTACCATCATCGTAACGCCCATGGTAGGTTAAATGTGGGTTATTGTCAGACATTTGTGGTTGTCAGTAGTTTCTAAATCTCAGTAGGTGTTTGATGGAGGTTCGCAGCCAAAGCAGTGTATCGGTCAGTTCATCTGCTCTTTATATAGGACACCAAATGAAAGTGAAAGAGAAAAGCAAGAAGACCTGCAATGCAGTTAAATGAACATCCTGTGTCCTTGAATCTCCTATAGAGGACGTTGTCATTTAAAAAACTCAACAAACTGAGTTGGTAACAGAGCAAATGACACATAAACCGTGGCTTGTAGTATATAAACTATTATTTTTATTATTTGTTATTCATTAAAACAGAAGCTCTGAACAGAAAAGTGTGAAAAATACAAGTCCACACTTTTTGATAAATAAATATTGTACAATTGCTTATAATAATAAAGCTTAATATAGCCAACTATTTAGAATGTTGGTGATTGCTGAATTTAAGCTTGTTCATTATAACCAATGTTCAGTTTTCAGGACTCTGAATACAGTCAGAACATTCAGGCTCATTGAGATAAACAGCATTATTGCACCACCACACTAAGTGATGTGAAACTGAAAGGTTCTATTTAAGATTTGTGACTCATAAAAATGATGGGAAATGGAGAGTGACTCTTGATAGCCCATATTATTACTGAACAAGGATCTGTGTCTGGTCAGTACTGCCACTCCCTGATACAGTATGCGTAGACCAGGGCATAAACTGAAAGTGAAACAGAAAGTGCATTTATTATGGCAAGCGGTTTGAACATTTAAACCTTAAAATAAATATAGATATTAGGTAGGTACTGTTTTTAGCAATTAAAGCGGCTTGCGTTTAATTGTAACAGCTTACGCCATTGATCAAGCAACTGTTACAAATCTAGTTTGATGGTCACTTAAGACCCTGTTCATACAAAGCTGTCAAAAAAATCCGACACACCAGCACTCTCGAAAATAAAGGTTCTTTAATTGCATCTATGGTTCAATGAAGAACCTTTTACATTAAATTCTTTATATTGGAAAAATATCCTTTAGGTATTTAAAGTGTTCTTCTTTTTAAAGCGTTTTGTCATTAATAATTAGTTTATTTGAAGTTTTGTGAAGATTCATGTCTCTTATCACTATTTAGGAATGACCTTATTCAGACTGAATCCCCCAAATCCACCTATATGCATATCTTTTGGAAATTCAAAGACAAACAAAGCTGCTTTCTTATAGAATGTTTGCACAAAAGAACACTGCCGACATTTTTGACAATGTATTGTATAAATGGTAAAGGACTGATGCAGAATTGAACAGGTCTGTGAACACATTACATCAGTTATAAACTGGGAATGACAATATCGAAGAGAAAAGCTATAATTATTTGATTCAAGTTTATTTGTATTGAACTTATTAAATACATAATTCAAAGCAGTGCTACAGATTCTACAAATTCTTGTTTCAGTGTTACAGCTGGGGAGAATTCCATCAGCCACAGATCAAAGCAATATGTGCAATGCATAATATACATATAACACATGTGGTTAGTTAACATTATATATTCAGTTAATCATTAGAAAACAAATACAACTTATTCTAAAAATAATTACACTATAAGGATAATCTGATAATAAGAAATTGGCATCCAAACTAGAACTGGTAATCTAATTAAATCCACCTACATAAAAATACAAATATTTATTCTTAAATGAAAACAAGAGTCTCAACAATTGTAGAATTATAAAATCTAAAATAAAATAAAATTATTTATGTAATTATACGTAATTCTGTGTTTTTATGACTCAACAACAATTCTGCTTTAAAACTGGGTAAAGTTTTTTTTTTTTTTTTTTTCCTTTGGTTACATGATCATCTTCTTCACGCAGCCATGGGGGATAAATTAGAAAAATAAATGAGTTTTAATGCAGTGCATATAGACAGACGTTTAAAAAAATAACAAGCTTATATGAATTTACCTTTGCATTGAATGACAGAACAACGTAAAGGTTAAAATATTTTTACTTAAGCTTGAAAGCAGTTCTGTATCTGCAGTTTAGTCTAGGATTTGTTTTTACCCACACAATCCTTTATGCAGGGTGGCTCTAATTAATCAAAGGGGAAAACAAAAACACTAAAAAAACAGGGAAATAAAATGGAGATGACGTTATCAAGCTACAGACTTTATCACTTTATAAAGTGCCACAGTTCATCCTCATATTCAAATGTAATATGTGGATGTTTGGGTGTTTCATCTCTCTGTGTTTTTAGGGGATTTCACAATTAGCAGTAGACTTTAAATTAGTTCTGGGATGAGTAGCTGTAACATCAGCAGTAAAGTACCATTCTTATGCTCCATCCATCCAGTCCATCATGGATGTGCTGACATAAGATAATAAATCTTTGGGCCACTCATTAAGTTCTGATGGCGATAATGTGATTACTTGGCACTGTTTACGGTAGGCACAGCTGTTTTTTAAAAGTGGTTTTTAATGTAAACGTACTAGTGAGCATGAAGAATTGGGATAAATATACAGTAAGATAGGCTGACATTTTTACAGGAACAAATCGTTCAAAATATCAGGGGGCAAAATAACGATTCTAAAAGAGAAGAGAAGAGAAGACACAACCATTGCACTCGCATTGAGTTTAAAAGCATCCAGTTTCCTTCAAATGCATGCTTTAATTCTCCACTACATGCAAGAAAATGAATAAATATTTATATTTGGTTTTGTAAGCTCACAGTAGACTACAATACACAAATACCCACATGTTCAGGCTTTTTTTTTTACTCACCAGCCACATATACTGCATGACAGTACTGAAGAGAAAAGCAACAATACGATAACAAAAATACTAATTCTGCATTAAAAATGGGTAAAATGGTTTTCTGTTTTTGTCTTGGTTCCATAATAAAATGTTTAATAATAAAATGATAATAATAAAATACAATAAGTTCAATGTTTTGCATGTGAATGAATTAATGTTTATATATTATTTGTGTTTTCAAATGTATTCAAATTGTAATTTGTATTTAGCATATAAATTAATCCATATTAGTATATGCTATTTGGCTATTGTCCCATAAAATAAAATAATATAAATAAAATAAAATATATTGTATGTAAATGAATTAATGTATATTTAAAAATACGTGAATTAATCTGATCTTTTTATGTGTGTTGTATTTTTGTTAAATATGAATATATAAAATATACACTGGAATTCTGGTTATTCACGTATGTTGTAGGCCTATGCAATGTGCACTCCAGCATAGTGTATGTTAATATACACTATTTGAATTTTGTCCATTAAAATATTTTACGTGTCATTATTATGTGTTCCCTGTGGGTTGTCTGGACTTTTATTTTGAAGTGTTTCCTGTGCTATGTTTTGTAGTCAGTTTGTAGTCTTTTGCTTAATTAGTCTCTCCTTGTTACCTTGTTAAGCTTATTACTCTTTGTGTATATACAGCCCTTGTGTTTCTTATGTTGCTTTGTCAGTCAGTGTTTGCTGTGTGCCTTCATTTCTGGCTTTTGTTTATGTTTGTTTATTCACTAAAACCTAATGCAGTTAATGTAGATCTGCTTTCCCTGCATACAGCATTACAGTAATAAACTTGTAGTTGGATTCATATGGACTAATCTGAGATCATTTCTGCATGTGTTTTACTTAAAATCAATACAGTACATCTGTATACATAGATTTTATAACAACTAATGCGATTGAGAGTTGCATCAAATTAATGTACCTGCAATGCATTAAAGGGTCATTCTTTAAACTTGTTTCACTCTTTCATTTACATGATAAATTGTTTAAAACGTGAGCTATAAATATGAATTAAACTGTCACTATGTAATGCACTGACAAATAAAATGCTATGTCTGCAAGTTTTGTCTATGTAGGACAGTATACTGAAGAGAAGCAATAAACATTCAATTCAAGTTTATTTGTATAGCACTTTTCATAATATATATAGTTTCTAAGCAGCTTTACAGATAATTCTTGTTTCAGTTTTACAATTAGAAGGTATTCTGTTATTAACCACAGATCAAGGTAATATACATACGGCAGTAATATACATACAACATGTTATGTGGTTTTTAAGGCAGCAGCAGACATTTAAGGCAGCAATTACTTGTGCTTGTAATGATTATAATATAAGGATACTATTTGACAGTTTTGTACGTTGATCCGAAAGTGGCATCATGATCATGGCATCATCTGAAGTCTTAACAGTTTTTGGTGTCTCCTGAAAACCTTTGCAATTGTTGGATCCAAACTGGAGTTGACATAATCTAATTAAACACACCTGCATAACCAAATACAAATATTACTTCATTTCGTAAATGAAAAAAAAAACAAAATATCTCAACAATTGTAGAATTCATATAATACTAATTCTGCGTTAAAACTGGATAGTGTTTTTTTGTCTTATCTTTAAAAAAACTTTATTATTTCAGTTTTCTGTTTTTGTCTTAATTATTCTGTTGTAAAATGTTACATATAAATATTCACAGATAGTACCTATCTGATTATATGACTGAACATGACACTTCTGAACCCAGAAAAGAGACACTGGGTTTTGGACCAATTGAGATTCCAGTTCCCAAGACTTTGACCTCCAACCCATTTGGACCAACAGAGGCACCCGTGTCGACTCCAAGTCCCACTTTCACACCAAGTGGACCGGCTTTAGCTGATGCACTGCCAATTTCAGCCCGAGCTATTGCTCCAGCTCCAACCACATTAGCTTCAGCACCGGCTGAGGCGTTTGGACCTTTGGCTTCAGCCTCAAATACACTGTATTCAGCACGAGCTCGTCCAACTCCTGCTTCTGCAAAGGCTCCAGTCTTGGGAATCCTCTTTCCTTTTTCATTTTTAGGACATTCAGCATATGATCCACTTCGAGCATAGGTGCCTTCTGCAGTGGTATTTGCTGGTCTGTCAAATGTGTCAATCATGTCTATTGTGTTGCCTAATGAAACATTAGCTGATGCGAGTTGCACTCTTGGCTTTACTAAACATTAAAAAACAATAAAATACATAAATTAACATATAACACCAAATTAGTTTTTTTCAATGTTAGTAAATGTAGACTATTAAATGCACTTACCATGATTGCCTTGCCCATGGTAGGTTAAATGTGGGTTATTGTCCGACATTTGTTGGTGTCAGTAGTTTAAAATGATCAGGAGGTGTTTGATGGTGGGTCGCAGCTGGAGCTGTGTCTCGGTCAGTTCTGCTGCTCCTTATATAGCAGGACACCAACTGAAAGTGAAAGAGAAAAGCGAGAAGATCTGCAATGCGCATAAAATGAATATCCTATACCCGTGATGACTTGAATCTGCTGTGGGGCCTGTGGTCACTTAAAAAAATTAACTGACAGAAGTGGTAATAATACAAAGAACACGTAAACTATGACTTGTATTATATAAATTATTATCTGTATTATTTGTTATTCATTAAATCAGAAGCTCTGAAATGAAGTGTTCGAAAAATACAAGTCTATTTTTACTGTCCCTTAAGACCTTTGATGCAAAGATGACACTGATTTTACTGAAAAAAAAAAATATAACTCACACACGATTGTTGATGAATATTGTCTAATTATTTCTAATGATGAAGCTTATTATAGTCTATAGTCTACTGTAGTCAATGTTATGCTTTTAAACGCATTGGTGATTGTGCTGAAACGGTGAGATAAACAGCATTACAGTACCATTAGACTGAAGTGATGATCTGAAGTCCTGATTTTGCTGAGTTCGATGTGTTTTTGGGTCAGCATATTTAGTTGACCCTGGAACAACATTTTAATCCAAAAATTTAATCTTGACCACATCCCTACACCTAAACCTAACCTTACTCATGGGTAATCCCTAAAATCAGAGGAAATGATAGATGAATGACACTGATGTACAAGCACCAAACACTGACTGTAAGCCTAAACTTCACAAAAACTATAAACTGTTTTTTCAAATCTAATTTGTTAATCACAATGTTGTTCCAGGGCCAACAAAGATGTTGATCCAGGAACATGTCGTACTTGGTAAAATCAGGCTCTGTGTGATGCGAAACTGGAGGATACTATTTTAGATTCATGACTGATAAAGATGCTGGGATAAAGATGCTAGCCTATATTATTGATTTTTATGTAATGTCAGGGTTTTCCGAGAAGGCTCTGTGTTTGGTCAGTACTCCTTATGTAAGCAGACTAGGGCATCAACTGAAAGTGAAACAGAAAAGGGAAAATACCTGCAATGCCTTTTTGGCAAGCAATTTTAACATTTAATCCTTAAATTAACTAGTATTTATTTTCATGATACTAGTAAACTACTTAATTACTACTAGTATTCCATCAGGTACTAGTACTTGTTCATTGAATACTAGTGCTTATTCTTCAGGTGCTAGTGCCTTTAAGATACTAATACTTTTTAGATAGTAGTTCATGTTCATTAGACACAAGTGGACTTTTTTTCATGATTTTGTCAATATGTGAACTGTTAAATGAGTGATTTTAAGATGAGTCACAAAGTCCAATTTGACTCTTTTGTTTAATATGTATTAATGTTTTTAAGGTTTTCCGAGAAGGCTCTGTGTTTGGTCAGTACTCCTTATGTAAGCAGACTAGGGCATCATTTGAAAGTGATACAGAAAATGGAAAATACCTGCAATGCCTTTATGGCAAGCAATTTTAACATTCAATTCTTAAAATTAACTAGTATTTATTTTCATGATATTAGTAAACTACTTAATTACTACTAGAATACTAGTATTCCACCAGGTACTAGTGCTTATTCTTCAGGTGCTGGTGCCTTTACGATACTAGTTCTTTGTAGTTGTTGTTCATTGGACACTAGTACTTCACTAGTGACTAGTAGACTTTTTCTCATTACTTTGGCAATAAGTGAACTGTTAAATGAGTGATTTTGAGAAGACAAAGTCCAATTTGACTTTTTTGTTTCATATGTGTTACTGAATTTAAAAGGTGATTTTTATAAAATGTAGTTTGATCACTATCTTTTAAGTGTAAAACATTAAAGCAGGTATTAAAGTTTGCAAAAATGTTGTTTAATTTTCCAATAAAGGCTGATGTGTTTAAATGATTTGTTATTTATCCTTTAGCAGAGTTTGAATTGTTCTTTCATTAGGACTGTTGTCTCATTGATTCACCAATCGATGTCATTAGTACTTAAAAATAAGTACTAGAATGAAAACAGATACTAGGCAGGTACTTTTTTAAGCAATTAAAAGCGGTTTGTGTTTTATTAGAACAGCTTAAGCCATTGATCAAGCCATTGATACACACTTTGCAAGACACAAGAAACACAAGCACTCTCAAAAATTAAGGTTCTTTATTTGCATCTATATGGTTCCATGAAGAACCTTTTACATTAAAATCTATATCTTTCTGTCAACAAATCTCTTGAGTGTGATGAATTGCAACTTCAAGAGTGGGAAGTAGGAATTTTCCGATAGCACGTGAAGGGCAGTATTGACTGCTGACAGACAGATTCAGTGTTTATCACATTTTCTGTGATTACAACGCATGAGAAAGCAAGAAAGATGGAACAAGGTAAGGTAATATTTTGCTACTGTAAACAAAACAGAATAAGCCTACTGGACAATTAATTTTGAGAATCACTGTAACTTCAGAAAAACAACTTTAAATCCAATTGGTTTAACTGTAGTTCCAAAAATATAATTTTAATCAAACCACATAGATGGTATATGGTATAATCGTTTGTCAAATTTTTGTTTGTACTGTTTATTTGCTAAATTACCTTATCAGACTTTGCTTCATTAAAAAATTAAACATTTAAAAAGGAATTTTCAGTTTGACTTTCCAATGTCCTCATGTTTCTTTTCTGACAGAAATAAGAGCTGTTGTTCTTGGGTGGCAGAAATCTGACAAAGCCTCAGTGATAAACAGCATTTTAGGTGATGAAGTTGAGGCTGACAAATACTTTGTGAAGTCTGTAAGGAAAGACGGTGAAGTGAATGGAAGGAAGATCACTCTGATCAACACAGCATGTTGGTGGGAGAATTTTGATTTGCAAGACTCGCCAAATGTCGTTAAACAGGAGCTGGTTTGCAGTGTTTTTTTGTGTCCACCAGGACCTCATGTCTTTCTACTGGTTATTAATCATAGCTTTGATTTTACTGAAGAAATCAGACTCGCCATGGAGAATCACTTTACTCTCTTTGGTGAGAAAATCTGGAGACACACCATAGTATTGCTTACACAAACCGATTCAGTAAAGGACAAAGATCTTCAGCTGATCATACAGAGATGTGGAGAAAGATATCATACCTTTGATTTTGAAAATAAAAGTGTTGGAGTCAAAGATCTACTTGACAAGATTGATGATGTTGTGGTGGCAAACAATGGAAAGCATTTTGAAACATGATGACAAGCTGCTTGATTATCAGGGAAAGAGGGATGAAAATGAAAGAAGAGCAAAAGCAAGACAAGAAAGAGTTCAAGGCAAAAGAAACCTACTGAAAGAAATAAGTAAGTCACACAGACATGTTTACTTACTACTATTCAAAAGTTTGGACTGAATTTATGTTAAATCATTAATGTCCAGAGATGGAGTTGTAAAAGTGAAGCTCAAATATAAGAGCGTGTCACATGTTTTGATCACTACATCATTCCCATAATGTTATTAAATGTGCCCAAACATCTGACTGGTTTGGCATATTGCAAACATGCACATTCCATAAATTATTTGTATTCTTTGTTTTTTTCTTGAAGACGCTGTGGCTCCGCTCTCAGAACTGAGAATTGTTCTATTGGGTTGGATTCTGTCTGGAAGTATTTCTCATCTAAATTCATCCCAGAATATGCAATAAGTGTAGGAAAATCACGACATATGCAGTTCCCTCACACCATGATCTTGGTGGTTCCTATTGATACTTTCCTTATTCAAGAATGAACAGAAAAGAATCATTAAAGAGTATATGGTTACTTTTGGAGAAGATGTGTGGAAACACACCATAATTCTGTTCACATGGGCTGACAGATTCCCAGACATGTCAGTCCAGCAGCACATTGAGAGTGAAGGTGACGCCCTCCAGTGGCTGATTGAGAAATGCAGGAATAGATATCATGCCTTTGACAACTTGAACAAGAATAACCAAGATCAAGTCACAGAGCTGCTCCAGAAGATTGATGAGATGGTGGCAGAAAACAGTCTGTACTGCCTTAATGCTCAATCTGCTGCAGAAGAAAACGTTCATGAGACTGAAACACAACAAGATGAGGAAATAAGTTTGGATACTGGCCATGTGCTAAAATTACTACAGCAGGAGTTTAACAACAGGCTTAAGGAGATCAAAAGTCAACTAGAACACTTAGGGATGGATTTTACTCGATGTTTAGAGACAAAAAGTCACCGTAGCAAGACTGTAAGTTGTCACTGGTAAAATGATTTGCAATTTGTCTGTCTACTCATAATATAAGCAACAATTAGGACTAAGCACACTCATTACAGCTCATTAACCTCATTACACAGTTTTAATATGATTTTTGCACTTTTTTTTTCTGCCATCCAAAAGCAACTAGCTACATTACTTCTCAGAGGACATCTTTAAATGTAAATGTCTTAGGATGTATTAGAGCAATCCCTGTGCACTTTTTCCTCTTTCAGTCTCAGCTGATGAGAAACTCAAGGAGAAGATAAGGAGAGAAGGAAGCAGATGGAAAGTAACTGTAATGTACGCGCTCTTGAACAATCAGAATCCCGAAGTACCATCTGGTGAATTATTTAGCTTTTTAAGAATACATTTTGGATTTTCATTTCTTGAAGGACATGTTTTCTTAATATTTATAGCTACAGCATAAAATAAAACGAATTTATTTTCTTGCTAGAGATAACATTCATTTTCTACCCCTCACATTTTCATATTCACAGATTCACATGAGAGGCTGTTGAGGTGGCTTAAAAGATGTGATGAATACAGCTCAGTTGAATGTGAAACAAGCTCCAACATCAGCAGTCTAGAATATCCAGAGCCCAGAAACAAGACATAAAAAACAATTTAGAGAATAAAGCACTCTGTTTAAACATGTTTTACATGTGTATAGCAAATACAAACTCTTTGTTTTGAATGTGTTTTAATAATTGTATGAGAAATTTATGTTAATATTTCTAATTAATAATTGGTATTCTTGTATGATATCTAAAAACTATCACTTTATATTATTTCATGAAAATTGAAAGTAACTTAATGAAAAGTAAATGAATGAAGTCACGTTTAGTTTATGTTTACTTTTATTGTCTTTTCTTGAATTTTAGTTCCTGTTTTCTTGGTTCCCATTAGTTTATTTCCTTGGTTGTTCATTTTCACCACCCATGTCTTGTTTAGTTGCTTGTTGTGTATATATGCCCTCAGTCTTTTTCGTCCAATTGTCTGATAATATGTTTGGTTTGTAGCAAATCTGTTAACATTTTTCCATTAAAATTGCTGCAAACGACAATCCTCCATACTGTTGTGTAATACATTTATATGTGCATTGTTTACTGCTCATGTCCACCCCATTTAGTTTAAGTACAAGTTCAGTTCTCCAGATAATGCCAAGTAGGGCTCGCATATGAAAGCTTATTAACATAGTGAGTAAACCATAGACTGTAAAAAATATGGACGTAGTGTCCGTGACATCACCCGAAGAGCATTTTTGAAGCTCTTAGTGGGCGGGAGTCGGCCGTCGCCATCTTGGAATCGCGTCACTGCACGTCATAATTGAAAACGGGCAAAGAGGCGGGACGTGAGTGGACTATCAAAATAGTGGACTATCAAAACAAAGTGTAACCAGCTTTAAGGCTTAATATAATTTAAACGGATGAGTTATAAAATAATTCACCCCCCTCACAGTTGAAATGAAGGGCAAAATTAGTTATATATACGGTGGCCAAGAGAACTCAATGCGCCGCAACTTAAGAAAACACACGCAAATAGAAAAAACGACAACAAATTAAGAAAACATCTTCATCAGTTTGACAACACAGACGCTGCAAATCCTCTCAACGCAAACACAAATACGGAAACGCGCTGCAAATTCTCACAACACAACCAAACACAGAAACGCGCTGCAAATAGCACGGACCACAACGGAAATGTTTCAGGGGGACCTCAAAAAGTGACAAACCCAGCTGGGACCTGATTATTTGTTCAGTGGCTTTTGGTCAGAGCAGAGGTGTTGTCGGTGAACTAAAAGGTGAGTTTTTTGTTTATTTTAAAGTGCATATTGCAGGTTAGCGACTCCATTGAATTGATGTACAGAAAAATAATGTAGGAACCAGATTTTCTTTAAAATATACTTCAAAATACGCTATTAAGGCTTCTGGAGTCGTTTTTGTGAGAGAATTTTGCTTCCGCATCTGAAAAACTGCCAAAACCGGCAGTGACGTAACGAGAGGGAGAGCGGTCAATGTAAACCATAGGAAAACAATGGATCGCAATGACCGTTCGGATGCGGAGAAAATTTTAAATGTTTATTTACACTCGTATGACGAACCACAGACACAATTATGAGCCTGCTATGTGGCCACGAGAGCAGGGATATGCCAGGATTAAACAGAACAACGGTCAGAGGAGACAAATTAAGTTGTGGTGTGAGGAGAACAGGGCAAGTGTCTGTGAGAGATCAGTGTCAGCTGACGATATCTAATCGGGAAAAAGCATAGCACTGGTACGGTGGCCGAGAGAGCTCAACGCGCTGCAACTTAAGAAACACATGCAAACAGAAAAAAACGACAACAAATTAAGAAAACATCTTCATCAGTTTGACAACACATGCGCTGCAAATCCTCGCAACGCAAACACAAATCCGGAAACGCGCTGCAAATTTTCACAACACAACCAATCACACAAACGCGCTGCAAATAGCACGGAGCACAACGGAAATGTTTCAGGGGGACCTCAAAAAGTGACGAACCCAGCTGGGACCTGAATTTTGACCTGATTTTAACTATTAATAAAGCGTTGCAGTTTTTTTTCGTGAACTTTGAACGTTATATTTATTTGCATATATTTATTTATTTATATTATTTGCAATTAAGTTAATAACGTTTCACAGTTAAGTGTGTAATTCGTCAGATTAGTCTAATAATATCCAAAAGACCAATGAATCATATGATCAGGATGTTAAACAAAAAACTCACCTTTTAGTTCACAGACACCTCTCTGACCAAAAGCCACTGAACAAATAATCAGGTCCAGATATTGAACATTTATTTTTCTATTGCCCTTATGCTATTTCATTTTGGACTGACTTTAAAATAGACATAACAAAGAAATTAAGCAAACCCCTTAATTTAGATTTTTATGATATTTTACTTTGTTTTCAAAACCCCTCTTTTTCTGATAAACAGGTTTATATTATAAATCTCTTAATTATCTTAGCAAACTTTTATATTCACAAGTCAAATAAATATAAGTCAGAAGAAACCATTATATATTACATTTTGTAACACTAATTTTAAAATTTACCTTGAAACCCTCTCTTTTCAAATTTATGTAACTGCCATGGATTTTTTTTTTTTTTGCAGTTGAATTTGCAATTTGAAATGTGCAATGTTGCCTTGTTTTTTTGTTTCGATGATGAAACTGAATAAAAACCAAAAAAATAAAAAATAAAAATAATAATAATAATAATAATAATAATAACAATAATAATAATCAGGTCCCAGCTGGGTTCGTCACTTTTTGAGGTCCCCCTGAAACATTTCCGTTGTGGTCCGTGCTCTTTGCAGCGCGTTTGTGTTTGCCGCGCGTTTCTGTGTTTGGTTGTGTTGTAAAAAAAAAAAAATTAAACATAAAATGTTTATTTGTACAAGGTTAGAGAGCTAAATGATGAAGATTTCAAAAACTTGACTCAAAGTTTTCCACCCTGTTAGATCTATAAAACTTCAAAGGGTGGAAATTATAATAAATTGATTAAATATTATTTATTGTGTATTGCATTAATGTTTGTGTATTATATACAGTGAGGAAAAAAAATGTTTGATCCCTTAATGATTTTGTTTATGTTTGCTCACTGACAAAGAAATGATCATTCTACAATTTTAATGGTAGGTTTACCTGAACATTGAGAGACAGAATAACAAAAAAACAAAAAAAAAAATGGACTTCAAGTTACACATTGATTTGTATTTTAATGAGTGAAATAAGTTTTTGACCTCTTGCAAAACATACTTGATGTCAAAACCCTTGTTGGCAATCGCAGAGGTCACAGACGTTTCTTGTAGTTGGCCACCAGGTTGCACACATCTCAGGAGGGATTTTGTCACACTCCTCTTTGCAGATCCTGTGAAAGTCATTAAGGTTTCAAGGCTGACGTTTGACAACTCAAACCTTCAGCTCCCTCCACAGATTTTCTATGGGATTAAGGTCTGGAGACTGGCTAGGCCACGTCCCTTTGCAGTTGTCCTTTCCCCTTAGCAGAAAAACACCTAACCTCATTATTTGCGCTTTCTGACATCTCTGTCTGCATTTTGTATTTATTCAGATTAACTTTGTCATCGGAATCATTCAAGTGTGACAAAATATGCCAAAAAGCAAAAAAAAAAAAAAAAAAAAAAAAAAACACGAAGGGGGCAAAAACTTCTGCATTGTAGATGTGTGTCAGATCCATGTCATGTGCAGCAGCAGGTCTTAAAGTCACAGCAAACAAAGTTAGCAAATTAAAGAACAAAGGTAACAGAAATAATTGTAGCTATAATATGGGTTAGTCTATATTTAAATTAGAATCTGTGCAGTTAGGGCTATAAAGTGTTTGAAACTTTATTTCTGTAGGGTGAAATCAACAAAAGTGGGACATCCATTAAAGTGGAACAAATAAACTTTTGGTTTAGTGCTTATTTAAAAAAAAAAAAAAAGACTGATAATAATGAGTGGTTTTGAAATGTTGCAATAACAGTACTTAATTTGAATATGAACATTTGATTAGTCAAAATCATAAGGTTGTGGTTACCACTCAAATGCTGGAAGGTCTGAGAAAGTACACGGTAGTGTCTGTGCATAGTTTAGGTCTATCAAAATTGTTAAGGTTTTTAATACAAACAGTATTGAATTATAATTCAAACTACAATATAAATTTATATTATTTGTTCATGTGATAATTCAACTGTATGAAATGATGTGCAAGTTTCTTTGTTTTATTTTTTATTTATTTATTTATTGTATTATTAAGGAATATTAAGTTTTGTTACTGTCCCAGTGTACCTGAATATGTTGGGACAGTAGCATTCAGCTAAAGTGGCTAAACTAAAAGATAAAACATTGCTTAATGTGAGAAAGTGTCTGTAAACAAGGGCATCCCTGTCTTTTATGATTGTTTGTTAATGTAGTTAATCCAATTACAGCATCTTTATTTTAATAAATTATAAATATATATATATATACTTTATATGTCTGTCCTGTCTAAACTGTAATTATTTCTGTAGCCACCTGAACAGAGAATTGTTTTGGCGCTTGTCATCGTGATTGATTGTGATAAGAAACCACTTGGCTTTCTTTGTGTCCCCGCTCAAAAGAAAAGTTTTGTTTTGTTTTGAAGCAATATTGTATAGGTGCAGTTCCAGACATTACAGATTGTAAACAATGCACGACAGTGATAGAGAGCTCATCCACTGTTAGAACTTATTAACACTGGTGTTCCACCCTGTTAGACAAGTTCTTTTAAATTACAATTTAACAGCAACATTAAATAGTTGGCATACTTTTGTCTTATTTTGTAAGGTGAGGAGTATTAACAGCATATATTTTTGAGCAATTTTTTTTATTATTAATATCCTGTTGGCAAAAATGGGCACAAAAAGTACCTGTTCTTAATAATTAAGACATATTCTATTCATCAATAATTGTTTTGTTATTGTTTCAAGAATAAAAAAAAATATTATTATGGCATACAGGGCATATACCATCCAAGAAAAGCTCATGATTGTTTAACATTTACATTATTAACATTTTGTGATAACTATGTATATGTCCCAAACAGTGTGGAATACTTTCACAGCCAGTGTCTGAACAATCTACCTATAATTATTATTTTTGGCCAATATGTATTCCTAATAGATAAACACGTCTCCTTTTTTTAGTTGAATGCTAAATACATAAATTTTCCCAAAAATTATGAAGCCAAAATGTTACTGGATACCAGGAATGACCCAGTAGTGTTTTATAGGGCAAAGTATAAAAGTATCTCCAATCCATCATCCTTCATAATTACATCATTCATGTAACACAAAATACATTTGAGTCAGACAGGCCTGATCTTTCAATTCTGTCACAGATTATAAACAGTGAACAGCATAATTATGCATGCAATGAAGCTCACTTTGGACCATATATGCAATCTGTTGTGCCAGTGATGAAGTAAACTGAATGCTTTTTTACACATTTATATTAATTATACCATATCATAAATGTACACAAAGTACACAAATTACATGACATCGTTATACAGAAGATTAAAAAAGGCAATATGCTGCACTGTTTGCATTCCATTGCTTGGCTGCATGGGTTTGTGCCCCCTTGGCATGACTGTGAAAAATACAAAAAAATACTAAAAGTACAAACACAACAACTTTAAACGTGTAATAACTTCTATATATAAACATTTAGCCCTTTATAGCAAACATTTATAGCAAAATGAATGTATTTAAAAAGTGTACACAGATAAAGATAATCTGAATAAAGTTTATCTGAATAATGATCTGTGATGATAATAAGTGATGAAGATTTTAATTATTTTATTAATAAATATTATGAAGAAAATGAATGAATGAAATAAAAAAAATTAAATTCTTAATTTAATAATAATAATATAATAATTATATTTTTTATGTACATTTTTAAATAAAGACAAATAAATTTAACATGTAAATAAATAAATCAATCAATAAATAAATGTGTGTTGGTGTGCTTGAACAGAACAGAACGCCACACCAATAGGTGGTGCTAAAGCTCCAAAGTGTAACGCATAAATTACGTGTTAACGCGTAAATTTCGTGTTAACACGTAATTTCGTGTTAACACATAGTTACGCGTTAACGCGTTTGTACAACACGTTTTGGCCCTAATGGCCTTCCATATACACGCGTTATAACGTCTGTACACGTGACGTGTAAAGAAATTTTTAATAATCCGGCCTTCCATATATTTGCACCGCGTTAACCAATCAGGAGCTTGCTCTAGTAGTGACGTGATTACGACATAGCGAGCGAAGGCAGTAATCCTAAACAGCAATGAAGAACAAAATCATCGTCGATGTATGTGGATACCCAGAGCTGCACGATACATCTTCGTGCTTTTATAGAAACAGGAATTAAAAGGATCTTGTTTGGAGGAACGTAAGTTAGGAGGTTGGACAATCTGGTAAGTTACAAAAAACGCTCTTTACTCAATTTGAGCTGTATATACATACTGAGACTACAAGCTAGCTAAAGCCTCTGAAGGATCTGATGGACTCAGACAGGGCGCCGAACGAGTCCACCATAATGGTGTGAACTAGGCCTCTTACATTACGGTTATTGTAATTTATTGCTCTGGCCACATCTGGAGCCCTCATGACTGCTGCAGCAGGACTATGGCATGTTCATCCTGGACATCTTTCTAATGCTGTTTTTCAGAATCACTAGTGCCTTGCTCAAGGGACTCACCTCAGTCGTGGTATTGAGGGTGGAGAGAGCGCTGGTTATTCACTCTCCCCACCTTTAATCCCTGCCCGACCTGGGACTCAAACCTGCAACCTTTCAGTTACAAGCCCGACTCCCTAACATTAGGCCACGACTGCCCTAACTGACCTTACTGACTAAGTAACCCAGTTAAAAAAAAAAAAAAAAAAAAAAAAAAAAAAATAATAATAATAATAATAATAATAATAATAATAATAATAATAAAAATCTGACTTATATACAGGCATGTGCATTTTTACATATTTAATTGTCCTTATTCTAATTAAAGATATGTTGTAATAGAAACACTAGGAATGCAGATTTAATGATTTTACTCTTAAGTTTTATTAAACACAAACATGTCTGAAATGTACATTTAATTCATGGGAATATCAAATAATAACCCCATTTATTACAGCAAGGATTAAATGAAAAAATAACAACACATGATGTCATGTATCATGAGGCTCTTCTCAAATGTAAAAATACAGATGCAAACATTAACAAACAGTTACATCAGCACCGGTGGCCTTGTGGTAAGCGTACAGACGTGGTCTCCCACCCCCTTCTCTCTCCCACTTTGCTTCCTGTCCAACTAAACTGTCATATCCAAATAAAGGCATAAAAATGCCAAAAATAAAAAAATTAAAATAGGGATACATATTTATATCAGTTAGCCCGTTTTGAGGACTAAATCTCACAAATGTTGATATATTTTTGTTTGTATGGTTCGGTAGTAAATGTTATATATGAATGTTCAAAGAGAATTAATACCTGTCTGATTACATGACTGAACATGACACTTCTGAACCCAGAACAGATACACTGGTCTTTGGACCAATTGAGATTCCAGTTCCCAGGACTTTGGCCTCCACCCCACCCAGACCAATAGAGGCACCCGTGTCAAATCCAAGCCCCACTTTCACACCAACTGGGCCGGCTTTAGCTGATGCACTGGCGACTTCAGCTCGAGCCATTGCTCCAACTCCAACCACACTGGCTTCAGCACCAGCTGAGGCGTTTGGGCCTTTGGCTTCTGCCTCAAATATACTGGCTTCAGCACGAGCTCGTCCAACTCCTGCTTCGGCATAGACTCCAGCCTTGGGAATCCTCTTTCCTGGTTTGTCTTCAAGACCATGCGCATATTTTCCAGCTTGAGCATACGTCTTTTTTGCATGAGCATTTGCTGGTCTGTCAAACGTATCGATTATGTTTATGGTATCGACTACATCAACATGAGCTGATGCGAGTTGCACAGTAGGCCTTGTGGTAATGCTTGCTTTGTGTTCTTTGCCTTTACACAGATTTTTGGTGTAAAGTTTGTCAGGTTCTTCATCTGCAAATAAAACAAATGAACTTTAATGCAGTGCAAACAGACACAAACATTTAGAAAAAACACAAGCTTTATATGAATTTAATGCCATTTTACACTAAACATTTGGACACTGTGAATGTGACAGGTTAGTTTTACTTAACCTCGCAAGTTCTGAATTCTGAATTTGTCAGAAGTGGGTATTAAGAAGTAGCCTATTACTCAATTACATTTACTTGACTACATTTTTTAAAACTTTTACTTTTAATAGTAGTTTTATATGTGGGTACTTTTATTTTAACTTGAGTCAATTTCTAATGAAAAAACTGCTTTTACTTCCTTAAGCTAGGACTGACTCAGCCGGCGCAGTTTCTTCAGAGCGGCTGCAGGAGCGCTGATAACCACGTGGCTGTTTCGGCCAGATTCACCGCATGACAACGATCACGTATGTTTTGGGTTTATTCTAACATCCTCAAGTCCGAAAATGCTGACAAATCTGTGTTTTTAGAAAATTTAAAAGTGTTTTTACTGTAGTCGCAATGTTATATTGAGTCAGATCTATCACAAAACACTGCTAAAAGCATAAATAACCCCACTTTATTAGTATTTAAACAGTATATGTTTATGTTGATCATTATTCTTGTTCAGATGGCGCTGTATTAAGCAGTATATGAAACGTGTTTCTGTTGCTCATGAAAAGTATGTGATTTGATAAATATTGCATTTAATTCACTTCATCTGTGATAGTGCATGCAAACACCGCGAGAGCGTCACTAACGAGAGCAGATGTGTCCGACTTGACAGCTCCATTTTCAACTCCGCCCGCGACTGCTCTCGGCACGAAGTCGAACACACCTATTAGTTAAGCTTATGGGGCTGTCACGTGATGAACGAACGACTCGAACCCGAAGACTCGAGAAATGAACTAATCAATTCTTTTTCCGGCTCACACTGCATTGGTTAAGCTTAAGGGACTGTCAGGTGATGAACGAACGACTCAAACCCGAAAAATTGTCAGAGAAGAGGCGAGGTGAGCTAATCATAGACTAAAGACCCAGGTAAACAATGAATTAATATTTTCTGCTGAACGAGACTCAAAGGTCCGAGTCAGTAAAATGATTCGAACTTCCCATCACTACAGCGGATGAGGTACCCAGTTCCGCCTTGTAAGCTCCGCCCACGCTAGTTGATTGGCACTCCTCATTTGCATGGGCGTTTTCGGTTTCCATTTGAGCATTTGATTTATCATTTGAGCATTTGATTTATCATTTGAGCATTTGATTTATAATTTGCGATGTTGATTTGAGCATTTGATTTATCATTTGAGCATTTGATTTATCATTGGAGCACTGAATTATAGATTTAATTATGACAGGTTTATACTGGGTTGATCGTGAAAATTGAATATCAAATACAAATGATTTTTAATTCGATTTTTGATACAGTTAATGCTTCCCTGAATGAGGAAATTAAATCCCATTTGAGCATTTGATTTCTCATTTGAGAAGCCATTTTGAGAGTTTAATTTATTATTTGATCATCTGAGCATTTGATTTATCATTTGCGCAGTTGTTTTGATAGTTTGATTTATGATTTGATCATTTTAGGCATTTGAATTTTCATTTTAATTTTGTTAGGAAAAAACTTCCATAGACACGGACCTACAGTCAAATGAAAACAAATCTGTAAATGCATCCTATTGTTTGCCAGCGATGAAGATTGTTGTTACATAAACACCTGCATGTGTTGTCAGTGAATAACTCCACAGTTACATTCAATTTCGTTTCTCGCCGATTCGTTGTTTATTTTGAGATGTTCAGTGACGGTCAAAAGCAGCACTGATGTTCTGACGATTTGTGCTACCCTGTCAGATTTTGGTAGCATTATTTGTTTAAACACTCCGGCCTCCCGTTCTCAAACTAAAGCACGAGCACCCTCAGTTGAGGCCGATACGAGTGCTGTATTAAGCAGTACATACAGTATTAAATAAAAAAAAATATTTCTGTTGCTGTTTGCTATTTTATTTTGCTTCAAAACTTCTGAAATGGTTGTGTACTGAACTAATATTGCATCTAAAGCATATTATCTGTGATAAAGTACGCAAACACCGAGTGAGTGTCACTACAGGAAGAAGTAAGTGTCCGACTTCACGTCTCTGCCTTCAGAACATTGTAGCCTAAATGTGACACCTCCACTTTGCATGCTAATATTTCTGTATTTTGTATGAATCAGTTTGAGATTTGGTTTTTACATCTTTATAGTGTGTTAGTAATAATATATTTTTACGATATAAACATTATTTTTTGTTCATTTATTAAAGATGCATATTTCAGATTTTTTTTTTTTTTTTTTTGAAATGATCTATTTCTTTGACCAGTGTTTTGGAATAATCAGAAATGCATAACAAACTACATTAAGAAAATGAAGAAGTCTACATAAATTATAACTACATAAATAAACAAGTAATATAAATAACATAAACTACATATGCAAAGTTAGTGTTTGTAAATATAAACCAACCATTACCACTTTCTTCATTTCCATGGTGGAAATTGGTGGTATTGTCTTCATCTACAAATAAAACAAATAATCTTTAATGCAGTGCTAATGACACAAATGTGTAGAAAACAAGCTTTGTATTAAAATGCACCTACCACTTTCGTCACTTCCATGATGGCTTGACTTTAGTTGTTTAGACATTGTAGGTTGTGTCACAAGTTCTCAATAAATCTTTGGCAGAGTGCTGTTGTGTATCAGTCAGTACCGCCGCTCCCTATATAGGGCAGCAACTGAAAGTGAAAGCCAACAATGAGAATCCTGGAGTAGGTTTAATTGAAGCCCAAGCCCTTGCAGGGGCGGATCTACCGGGGTGGCAAGTGCCACCCTAAGAAAAAGCTGTGCCACTGCCACCCCAGAATGATCACAGAATTAAATGTAAATGTAAGCAGTGCATGTGCTACTTTTCAGCAGCAGCGATGAGAGCATAACGCAACATAATGGCAATAAAACACGTCTTTCAGTAAACTGTGCATGATGGATTCTTGTGAACCGGTTCTTTGTGAGTGAAAAATACAAAGCGTGTCTCAGTTCACTAATTAATTGTTTCTACATTTGTTTCTGAATCAGAAAATTACTGCCTCTCAGCTAACTCAGAAGTCCTCTGGGATATCTAATCCTGTCCGGACATGTCTGAGATTCATCCCGTAATTGTTTGTTGATCTGATTCTACGACCGCCCGCTCCACTTTCATCATGGACAGTAGCCTTTTTGCCATCCGACGATTAACAGTAACGCCGATTTCATAATTACGATTTTTTGTTTCACAATCACGGGGCAAAAGGCACAGTATATTGCAAACTTTTGTTATTAATAAATATTATTAAAAAATACTATACTAGTACTATTTTGTACTATTTTCTGCTTATTTTGCTAAATAAAAGAATCAATAAATAAGTAGGATACTGTCATTAAAATATGCTCATATAAAACGTATTTTGAAATACAGAAAAAAAAATCATTTAAAAAAAGTAAAGATTCTAAAAGCATTGAAGGAGATCCCATAATAATTTAATATAGATTTACAGTAGTAGCAACAAATGCTATTTTTTATATAATATATGTTTAATATCATGTTTTTAAATATGATGGTTTCATTATAAACGTGGTGATTATCTCTACGGTGGACACCCAACATATGATTTTTACCATCTGAATCTAACCATGTCATTTCAACAAATGGAAAAGTCATCTATTGATTATCTTGTCAATTATTGTGCCTTTTAGCCCCAACAGCAAGGGCGATTTTTTTTTTACATCAAACCATACTATATTTTTTTTATTATTCAAAAACTATTGCTTTATTTTAAACCAAACTGTGAATCATTAAGACGACCTTTGTCTGAAAATGTATTCAACAATTTAGCGCTTCTCATGTTCTACTTAAATTGACAAGTTTTTAGAGTACATTTACTATAATAAAACCACTCTTAATTTGCATTTTGTCTATACTTTCTTGCTTTATTTTTTCATTGTTTTGTTTCTATAATTGTACTGCCTTCATAGTTTGATATTTCCTACTGTTTAATAATAATAATAAAAAAAAAGCAGGAAAAAAAATTGCTAACCCACTCCGAATTCCTGATCTAAATCAAATGATTTACAAACCAACACTGAAGTCCTGAATCAACCTGCTGTGAAGTTCCGATCGGAATAAAATGATATACTGTAAAAATATTTAAGAGATGTTTGTTGTACCTGATTGTATAAGTCTATATAAAGTGATAGTCGATGTAAAAAGAGCAAATGCAAAAAACAGATTAACACAAAACAGCAGAAAAACTAGTTAAAGATGGTAAACTTTTATCATTCAACTGAACTGTGCACGTTTGTCCACAGTACGTCCTTGAAAGCGATCAGTTTTCTAGCGTATTTACTTTCTCTATTAACTTCTCAGGTAATATAAATAATATGACATTTCAGATGCAGCCTGTCTAATTTTGCTAAATTGGTTCATTAAAAAGCAGTGGCGCTACTGTAAACTGTGTAAACTGTTCTCCATCAGAATATTATGACTGGTTCAAAGACTTCTTACACAACACAAACAGACCTCATATTGTATCTGCTGTAATGAACTCTTAAGAATAAAGTTTTTTATAGACATTAATGGTTTTATGAAGAACCTTTAACATCCATGGAACCTTGCAAATGTGTGAAAAGAAGAAGTAGTGTAGAGAATAAATGGATAGATGGATGTTCACATGCGTATAGCATCAAAATGCTAATTTACTGGTAATGTTACAAGTTCTAATTCCAGAAAATTGCAAGGAATGATTAAAACTTTAATTTACTGGCAATATTCCAGAAATCCCCTAATGATGCAGATAGACTAAAAACCATACCTTGAGTCTGGGAATCAGGGGTGGATCTACCGGGGTGGCACGGGCTGGCAACTGCCACCCTAAGAAAAAGCTGTGCCACCCCACCTGCCACCCCAGAGTGATCACAGAACAAAATATAAATGTAAACAGTGTTTCACGTGCTACTTTTCAGCCGCAGCAATGACAGCGTAATGCAAAATAATGGCAAAAACACATCTTTCAATAAAATGTGAACGATAGTTGCACGCACACGCAGCACGCTCAGTGTATTCGACTTCTTGACAATTGACTCTTATGAACCGGTTCTTTTCGGTGTCAAAAACACAAGGCGCGGCCCAGTTCACTAACGAATTGTTTTACATTTGTTCCTGAATCAGATGATTACTGATTCTCGGCTAACTCAGAAGTCCTCTGAGAAATCTAATCCCGTTCGGATATGTCTGAGATTGATTGCGTAATTGTTTGGTGATCCGATTCACTGACCGTTCGCTCCACTTTCATCATGGATATAGGCCCTTTTGCCATAACCGACAAAACAATAATAGCATGAAATCAATAAGAAGATGCTGATCACGGAAACTAATGGCAGAGTTAGGTAAGCATCTGGTCATATTGTAGTTTTCACCATGTAACTGATGTTAGTTGGCTTATATTCCCAAACCATTCATTTAGTGCTAAAAACAAGACACATTTCTCAAAAAGTTTAACAATAAGTAAGTTAAACATTAAGTAGCAATGATGACATACCAATCAGAATCTCTGCATCCAACAACAGAGAGAGGAGAGAAATTAACGAATCTTTTACATGGGTATTATACTTTCAAATACAGTATAATTACATAGTACAGTACCAGTACATTAGATGATGGAAATTTTACTATTCAACACTGCCCTCCAAAAGTTTGGAAACACCCCTGGCAAAGTGTGGTTTTGGACGATATCATCATAAATCCTTATCATTTTTTGGTGCAAATTACTGATCTATATATAATGACTGGATCGCTCATTGCGTTCTAAAATGCCGTCAGGCAGTGAAGCCACCGGAAGTGTTCGATCCGCCATCTTACTATTCCCTACCTGCAGAGAGCACCACTGACTCACAGCCAAACCGCTGACCTAATATCACTCGATTTTAAGTGTATCAGTCACACAGGACTAGTTTTTATAATATGTGTATATAAATTAAGTTTTACTTAAAATGTTATCTGCGATGTTTATCGTCTTTTCGGGCAGGATAAGCGAAGTTTTGAAATCGTTCAGGTGGGTGTATCAGCTGCGCACTTGCCGACACAGATCCAACACAAAATATATTTCTTTATGTAAGGAATTATGCGGGACATATTAAACATGAACGTATGGTATTGGTATCTGAAATTGATTTGAATATACAATAAATAATACAACACAAGCCTCACCTTGCTCTATGCTGTATTGAAATTCAAATCTTGGAAAGCTCCATGTATTTAAATCCGTACCATATGTAATGAGTAAGCTTTGTTTCTCCAAGTTATGATGTGTATGTTTTAATGTCCCTAATTTAATTGAGCAACATCAATTTAAAACTCCTAAAGATCGCGCAAATTCTATTATATTAAGTGCCTTACATTAGCTGACTACCTGATTTTGCCCAATTATATCAAAATAGTCTGAAACAAAGTCACAGCTGAGCCGCATCTCTATTCAAACACAGCCGTGTTTTGTTTATGAATGAACGTGCGTTTTTAAACGAATCAGTCATTGATTCAATTAGGGGCCGTTCACATATCGCGCCTAAAAACGCGTGGAAAACGCTAGGTGCGCCGATTTCTCCTCCTTTCCAAAGCGCTCTGTACCTTGCGCTCCTGTGGCGTCTGCCCTTGCTAAGCAACCATGACCCGCACTCTCAACGAAGACGCTGAAGTTTCATCAAAGGACAAACGGATTTCCAGCCCTAAAAATCACTTGCTGTAGCTCGCTACTAAATTTATTAAAAAATTTAAAGCTATGATCAGCTGTTTCTCCATCTTGGCTGAGCTTTCAATGTTGTTACGGGAAAGGATGAAGCTAATTGGTTGAATCTTGTCACATGATTCGCGGTGCGCTTGCGGCATTTTGAAAAGTTGAGATGTTTTCATCTTGATGCGGCGCGGACGCGCCTAAAAAAAACGAACGAATAACGAACTTGAGCGGGCAAAAGACGCGATATGTGACCGGCCCCTTACACATTCCATCACTTGCTTCATTCCTGAATGAATGATTCGGTGATAAAATCAGTGACTTACCGCCATATCTGTCAGTTATAGTTTAATTTATAAAGTTTAATTTTCATTTTATCTTTTGTTATTTTATTTAAATCATTTGATATTTCTATATTCAGAATGTTATATTTGACAGTTTTGTATTATTAACGTTTATTATTAACATTTATCCCAACATGAATGGTATGTAGGCTAAATTAACAAACGTTTAAATCATTACCTGCTTAAAAATTGTTAACGAAATAATTGTTGAAACATGCGTTTGGTCTGTACGAATAAAAACACTAACAAAACAGCATAAACAGTGATTAACTGTAAGGCAAATTATATGTATACAAAGCATAAATGTTTATTCAGATTTCAGAATGAGCATTTTGACATTTGTAAACATGGTGATCGTCCGATGTTTATCATGTTCATCTGATGTTCGCTCCTGTAATGTATATGAACGTAACTTTTTAATAAGCAGAGGGAATTCCGGACATTAAACAAATGAACGTTTACATGCTTAAAACGTTTGCGTTGCGAAAATGTACAGTGAGACGTCAGATATGAAAACGCTGACTTGTTAGGTGATGTTTTCTCATTAAAATCGTCTAATTTCCTATTCATTCAATGGAATGTTTGCGAGTACTAGGGAATAGCAATATGGCGGCGCAGTGGCTTCACTTCTATGACGTCATGAGCAATCCAGTTCTCTATTATAGATCAGTGGTGCAAATACATTAAAGTAACTTGACATTATCATTGAAGACCAGCAATAATAATTTTCATTTTGATAACATAATAATGGCAATATATACATGACCCTTTGTGTACTGATTTCAGTCATTTATAATAAAAATTTGTACACACGTGGATGATAGTATACTTTTGCCAGTAGAAATATTAGGATTTTCGGTAGCATTGTTTTCATGACAATTAAGCACAATTGTCATTCCCTTAATTCAAGAAAAAAAAAAGAAAAAATTAAACAAAAAAATGTCAATTAAAGTATTTGTAGTATATGTGTGTTGTTTTTAATTTATGCTGATTTACATTAAAAAAGCAATGATGTTTATGTCATATATATAGTTTACTAAAAATTAAAATTAATAAAAACTATATAGATATTAAAAAATATATATACTAAAAAAACTGATTCAAATTATTATTAATAATAGTATAAACTATAATAGTATCTTAATGATACTAAAATGCACTGAAAAAGGATTACAATTTTGCAAAAAAAAAAAAAAAAAGAAAGAAAGAAAATTATAGAAATAATAGGATTTTTGGTAGCATTGTTTTCATGTCAATTAAGCACAATTGTCATTCCCTTAATGCAAAAAAAAAAAAAAAAGAAAAAAAAAAATTTAATAAACATGTTTAAATTAAAGTATTTGTATTATATGGTCATATATGTGTGTTGTTTTTAATGTATGCTGATTTACATAAAAAAACAATATTATTTATAATGTCAAATAAATGAATACTGAATACATTTTCGTTTCTCATCACCAGTCTATGCACAATACATAGACGAGCCAAAAAGCCAGTCCCATTGGCTGCTGCTACTAATCTTGATGTTGATCATTTTGTTCATGGGTGTATGCTGATGAAAGACGTGACAAAGAAAACCCTTTCTAAATGCTTCGGTATGATACAAAGACTACACTCTAAAAAGTGCTGGGTTATTTCTGTAAACACATTGTTGGGTTAATTGTGCTGGGTCAAAATTCTGGGTTGTTTGAGGTACTGTAAACACACAGTTGGGTTGATCATGCTGGGTCAGATGGACTCTAGGTGTTCTTTCACCACTGAACACGCGGGTTCGGTTATTTTAACCCAACCGGCTTGTTTATTTTTCCACTTCATCGAACTTTCTGGATTCTTCACTCGTCTCCTCGTCAGGCGGTCACGCAATTCGCAGCAAGCAGGATTATACGGTAAGTAAACATGATTATATGATTATTTACCTTTATTTTTTAATAAGTTGTGGTTTAAAGCACAGTGTTTTCACTGTTTAATGCAATATTTGATATGTCGCTGTGCGGGGTTAGCGTTTTATTCTGTGAATGATTAACGAACGTTAAGTAGCAGCCTATAGTGAGGTACTTTTTTGCCTCAACAAACTTTACCGCTTTATCGTTAAATAAAAGGGGTGTGTGTGCACGTGCAAAGTTTTATTTATATACAGTACACATGTCCCTTTTTTAACGCTTCATGAAAACAGGCATATGTTGGAAATACGGAGTAAGTTCGATATATCCGTCATTTTTATGTTGTGCATTTTCGCGCTCTTTTTTTCCTCAGGTAACGTTAGCTGCATTAGCTACGCTATGCCCCTTACTTTAATTACTTTCGTGGTGTATAAGCAGTGGTGTAGTGCAGGCTTCCTTTGAAATATGTTTGATGATTGCGCCTAAATGCGCCCGCGCCCGCTCCGTCCTCTCCTCCACCCACATGCTGCCTGTTCATACGCGAGTTCATGTCAGGGGAGGCTCTGACACAGAGAAAACCCGACCGATTTAATCAGAGACTGCGGAGAATCACGTCTAGACGTCAGTAAGTTATTCTTTTCAGCGTGTATTTGCATTCTGGGCGTATACCCACTTCTCCAGACACCACGACGCCACTGTTTATGAGGTCCTTTTACTCTTCCTCTATTTTGTGAATGTTTGAGTTGCTTTACAAACTAGGAGACTAGTATAAAAGTTAAATGGGTATGCCGTCTGATTTTTTTTTTTTTTTAAACAGTGTCGATTCTGCCATTCAGAATGGAGACTGATTGACATAAATGCAGTTCAGTGGTGAGGTGCTAGCTTGGGTTGCCTTTGCCAACTGTACCGTATAATACAGAATCGTGTCACAGTTAAGACATCAAAGCAGTGGTCCACTTTAAAATCATAGCATGCAAGAACACCGTGTTTGACAAACGGTCCAGTGCATACAGTATTTGTGTTCTAACGCTGAAGATCGCCAAAGTTTTACAACAATTCAATCAAACTGGTTTAATTTGGCACTACTGCGCAAAACGTTTAAAAAAAAAAAAAAAAAAAAAAAGTTTACAAGATCTCGCGATATTAAAATGCTTGAGAAGCTTTCTCGCGATATCAGCATAATAGAACTGATCTGTTTAAATGATCGTGCTGCATGTAAACCCATTAACCTGCTTTCTATATAAAATAAGTCATTGTAAAAACAGTTTTGTGAAATTCTAATTTTCTAAATCTGAAATTTCATTCTAGATATGTGAGATTCCTGCTGGTGAAGGTGGACAGCTTTGTAATAGAGAAGTTGAAGGAAAGGCAGCTTGATACCCTGGTTAAAACCTTTGAAGGTAAGTTATATCATTCAGTAACATTCAATAACCATGATTTGTTTTAGAATTTGATCTTTTCATTAAAATAATCATAGTTACTGGTATGACAATAAAATCAAACAATCAATCTAACATTTAAAAGCTTAAACTTATTTAACCACATTTGTGTGTGTGCGTGTGTGTGTGTTTTTTTTTTTTTTTTTTTTCTCAAATTTTATCAGATTTCACAAGACTTCAGGAAACTACATCCAGAGGCAGACTTTTTGTAGACTGGGCTACAATTGCAGACCAAATTGTTGCCTATGCCCAGCAAGATGGAAAGATGCATTAAGAGCTGGGTGACATGACTTCAGGTGAGGTATTTCTTATAATATGTCAATCTATAGAAACAAAATTCAACTGTATTTGACACATCAACTGGTAAATACAATGGTACAGTAACACTTAACTAGTTGCTTATTAGTTTGTGTATTGGCTACTTATAAAGTACTTATAAAGCACATACTGATGCCTTATTCTGCATGAGCATATTCTACATCCCTGAATCCCACCCCATACCCAAACTTAACCTGCAGTAGTTGAATGGGGGTGGGGATTCATTTGCATTAATACCATTATAATTTTTATTTATTTTTTTAATTATAATTTCATTATTTAAAGGAACGAAGAATTTTTCATATGAAAGTGTTTCAGCGTGTTGTTTTGATTATGAGATAAGTTATTATTCTTATGGTTTAGATGCTAAAGGGGAGAGTGCTTTCAAAGTCCTGCCCATTCTGGAGGAAGGGTCCACAGAACCACAACCACAGAATTCTGGAAGGCATTCATTGACACACAAACCTGTAAGTTTTGTTTTTAATTTCTCTCTCTCTCTCTCTCTCTCTCTCTCTCTCTCTCTCTCTATATATATATATATATAAAATTTATTTTTGGAAATGCAAACTGACTAAAAATGTGCAGTTTGAAACTTTCTTCTTTCTAAAATGAGCATTTTTTCAGGCCTAAGTGTCTTCAAGACTAAGTGTTGTATAATTAACAGGTGGGGACCAGCATGGTGGATTTGTGCCTTGGGGATGAGACATCGACATCCCAGACCTTCGCCATTGTTACGGGCCGTGCCACTGAAGCGGACTCGTTGCCTGGGAATTTCTCCAGCTTGCAGTATATTATATTGATGGACATAAGTCTTCATGTGTGAATTTTTTAAGGCCAACAGTTTTTTCTGGCCACTTGTAACATGTTTTAAATTGTCATATGTATTGTCTGGTAGACACTGTGTTTGGCTTAGTTTTAATAGCACAATGTTTGGAACGATTCTCATGTGGTAATAATTTTTGAGTGTTCTGCTGCTGCAGTGTTGACAAAGAATCGGAATCTACAGTGCCTAGTTTACACAGTTTTGTGTTTTAAAGTAACTGATCTACTAAAATTGTTGTTTTATGTGTCTGTAATGGTTGTGTCTGTATATGGTGTGACAGCTGCACCCAGTTGAAAATTGTTTTAAAAAGAAATAAAACTCATTAAATTGATGTTTACAGTTGCATTTTTTGTGTTTTTCTAACTGTATTACAGAAAAGCAGTAATAATTTTACATTCTTTTGTAATTATTTATTATTATTGGTAAATATAAAGGTAGCAAGGCAATAAGACAACAAATAACCCAATGTTTAGGTTATGTTTAACCCAGCAACACAGTTAACCTGACCCACTGGTTGGGTCAAATAAACAACCCAGCATTCTGAGTCAAATGGTTAAACCCAGCACTTGGGTCAAAACAACCCAACGCTTGTTCTGTCCCATAGTTACCCAGCAGCTGGATTAAGGTTGGGTTATTTTTTAACCCAGCACTTTTTAGAGTGTAGAATGCAATGAACCTTTTGAATACTTCAGCATGCAATAGGCTACAAATGAACACAAATAACACAACTCTGCAATGCTACTGTATTTGTCAGAAGTAATTTTCAAAAACAACATCTAAACTGTAGAAACTCCTTCTGAACCACAGCATCGTATTGACATGTCTAAAGTGCAACGGCTATAAGTGGCCTGGATTCCACCCAGATGGCTTCTTACAGTAAACGCTCAACATAAACACCGACTGTGTTTCAGGATGACCCGCATTTGACACATCCATAACAACTTGAGAAACCACAGAACGCCTAAGCACGCAACATACAGTTCACACAGTCACTGCTGCACCTACATGAGCTGCTCACGCTGTCTGACAAATGCAACCTATTGACTTAACTCTTCTTTTCATTGTAGGTTTTATAAACGGAGGACATGTAAGTACTTTTGTGTGACTGCATATCACAATAAATGAAATTAACATGATCTTGTTCATTTAACTGAATGTTTAAAGGACTAAAATTTGCTGGAAATTTACTCAATCTTTAGGCCATTCAAGATATAGATGAGTTGTTTCTTCATCAGTTTTGGAGAAATGTAGCATTATACCACTTGCTCACCAATGGATCCTCTCCAGTGAATGGGTGCCGTCAGAATGAGAGTCCAAACAGCTGATAAAAGCATCACAATAATCCACAAGTAATCCAATCCACTCCAGTCCAGTCCAATTAGCATCTTGTGAAGCCAAAAGCTGTGTGTTTGAAAGAAACATACCTATCATTAATGCATTTTAAACTCCTTAAGACGCTTCTGGACAAAATACTAGTCCATAAATCCATAATCAATAATAACAAGTGAAAAAGTTAAAAGTCCATCCCCTGTTGTGTCTCACATCAAAATCCACTGATATTTGAACGGTTTTAGACTGTTTTTGTCTGTAAACTGTACTTGATATGTGCAGATTTCTCTCCTGATTCAGACTTTTTCACTGGAGAAAATGTTATTATGTATAGATTTTATCCAGAAACACAGCTTTTGGCTTCACAAGATGTTTACTGTTGGACTGTAGTGGTGTGGATTACTTGTGGATTATTGTGATATTTTTATCAGCTGTTTGGACTCTCGTTCTGACGGCACCTATTTACTGCAGAGCATCCGTTGGTGAGCAAGTGATGTAATGCTACATTTCTCCAAATCTGATGAAGAAACAAACCCATCTACATCATGGATGTCATTCTATTAAATTACTACTTAGATGGTATAAATCACATTTTAGTGCAAGTTTAAGATGTTAATGTCGATGATTTAATGTTAATTTCCTAACATTAGAAAGAAATATTATAATATCAAAGCACTGAAAATGGATCAGTTTTGGAAACAATGTTTGATTTTTATTAACAGAGGTGGGAATGTCTGTAATCATAACACACTATCAACCATATAATCTAGCAACACCCCAGCAACTGCATAGCATGAGCCTAGCAACCACCCAGAATATCCTAGCAACCAACTAGCAACATGTTAGCAAACATCTACACTGTAAAAAATAAAAAACACAATTTGTTAAGTCAGCTTAAAATAATTTGTTACCCCGCTGCCTTAAAATTTTAAGTTCAGTCAACTAGAATAAGTTTAGTCAACTTGAAATGTTAAGCTGTACTAAGTAACAACTTAGATATTTGTGTTTGTTAAACTTAACAGATGGATAAGTAATTTTAAGTTGATTCAACTCAAATATCTAAATTGTCACTTAGTATAATTTAACATTTCAAGTTGAATAAACTTTTTTTTTTGAGTTGACTGAACTTAAAATTGTAAGGCAGCCAGGTTACAAATTATTTTAAGTTGACTCAACAAATTGTTTTTTACAGTGTATAGCATTTCAGCATATATGGCTTCAATTTTAAGAGCAAGCAAAATAAAATAACATTGAAACAGGTAAACATCAATATCCATATATATTAAAAAAAAAATTATGAACACTAACTGACTTTAAGTCTTATAGACAAAATATGATGGAATATTGACAGATTTTTTTTCCCGTCATTGACAGAATTTTTTTTTATCAGTGAGGGAAAAATCTGAAGGCTGTCCGTCATTTTGACGGATTTCACTGAGGGTGATCTATTGTAAAATTGTAGCTTGTGAGTTGGCGGTGAGGGCGAATGTTTTGCTATGCGTTTGATTCACTGATCTATAATAAAGAACTCAATATTTATAGATCAGTGGTGTATAAATATCTATTGAGATTATTACATTTACTTGAGTAATTATTTCTATAAGTACTTGTATATTTACGTGAGTACAGTTTTTGGACACTCCACCCACCTCTGGATTTAGTCTGAGATTTTATCTCTACTGTGAGATCATATATACAGCATACATACAATCATAGTTTTATATACAAGGCTGAACTACCTCCCTTTTTTCTGTTAGGAACTGATAAAGTACATGGTGCGTACCCGAAAACTGGAAAGTATGCCAATGCTTGTGTTCTGGGCCACTTTCCCACTTCTCATTTGACACTTGACTAGTAAGTGACATTAACAAAAGACTTCATCTCCACCCCGGACTTCCTGACTCTCAGTTCTAAACCAATATTCTTGTTTTCACTTTATTCATGATCTGAAACTACACAATCATGCACACAACTGTACATTAAAAAAAAAAAACCTCTTAAAAGAACGGAAGTGATCTTCTCTTTTTATAGAAATGTTTGAAGTATTCCAAACAGAGATTGAGTGTTTGGGAATATTCAGACACAAAATATACCATCGTTAGTAAATGAAACATTTTAGATATAGAGTTCTCTCAATGTTATTAAATACAGACCAACTATTAAAATACACTCACCACTGTCATCATTGTCACGGCTGTGTGGGAATGAGACGAACTATGTTAAGGAAGCGGACAGACAACGGAGTAAAGGAATATAACTGGGTTTTATTAAACAAAGGTTCTTCGCAAACTGCGGAAAAAAGGTAACTCAAAAGTACGTGGGTCCAATTCAAAACAAAGAGGATAAACAAACTGAAAGTCTTTCTTGATCTAGTGAGGAATCGTTGGAGCACACCACACCGATGGAGACCACCCCACATCACCGAGATGGAGGAGCAATGGAGAAGATCCACGAGGAGGTCACACTTGAGGCGAAGGAATACTCTGGAGGAATCACAGGAAAGTATACGGTAAGTATTTCCACAGGGAAAGAGCATAAGCAAGAGTCCACTTACGAGCAACGAGATCGGACAGAGAGTGAACTGGTGAGTGAGCTTTTATGTGGTGTGGTAATGGGTGTCAGGTGTGCTGAGCAGGTGTGGCTGGTTAATACTCCGGAGAGGGTGCTCGCTGCGTGTCTGTGAGGGTGGAGCCTGGTGTGGACGTAACACTACCCCCCCCTCCAGGCCCCCCTCCCGAGGCTGGACCTCTCCGACGTCGTGGTGGTCGACCTCTGCTTCTGGGTGCAGGACGATCTGGGTGGGTTTCATGGAATTCTCTGAGTAACGTTTCATCTAGGACATCCTCTCTAGGAACCCACGACCTTTCCTCAGGTCCGTATCCCTCCCAGTCAATAAGATATTCCAACCGCCCACCACGACGTCGGGAATTCAATATCTCCTTCACTTGATAAATGGTTCCTTCTTCGACAACCATAGGAGGAGGGGGTTCTTCAACACCAGGCTCTGTGGGAGGAAGAAGAGAGTCGTGATGAGGTTTGAGGAGGGATACGTGAAATGTTGGGTGGATTTTGTAGTGAGGTGGTAAGTGTAACTTGTAAGTAACCTGGTTGACCTGCTCCGTGATGGTGAAGGGACCAACATATCTGGGACTAAGTTTTTTGCAGGGCAGGCGTAGGCGAATGTCCCTGGTAGAGAGCCAAACCTTTTGGCCCACCTGGTAAGCAGGGGCATCAGAGCGACGACAGTCTGCGGTAGTCTTTTGCCTACGCACTGCCCTCTGAAGATGTTGGTGAGCTCTGTCCCAGACCCTCTCGCTCTCCCGGAACCAGTGGTCGACGGCAGGTACTTCGGATGGTTCACCTGACCAGGGAAAAAGTGGGGGCTGAAAGCCGAGTACGCATTGAAACGGGGTGAGGCCGGTAGTGTCTTGGCGTAGGGAGTTTTGAGCGTACTCGGCCCAGCCCAGGAACTGGTTCCAGGTGTCCTGGTGGTCATGGCAGAAGGTACGGAGGAACCGCCCCACCTCCTGGATCTTACGTTCGGTCTGTCCGTTAGTTTGCGGATGGTAGCCAGAGGAGAGGCTTACGGCCACACCTAGGAGTCGGAAAAATGCCCGCCAAACTCTGGAGATGAATTGGGGTCCTCTGTCAGATACAATGTTCTCAGGTAATCCGTAGGGACGAAACACGTGATGGAACAGGTTCTGTGCCGTCTCCCAGGCAGTTGGTAGCCCCTTTAGAGAAATGAGACGACAGAACTTGGAGAAACGATCAACTATTACGAGGATGCATGTCTTACCTTCTGAGGCGGGCAAGTCCGTAATAAAGTCGACCCCTAGGTGTGACCAGGGGCGGTTAGGTGTGGGAAGAGGTACTAGCTTTCCTGCAGGTAGATGTCTTGGTGTCTTGGCCATAGCACATTCCCGACACCCTCTCACGTACCTCTGCACATCGGCTTCCATCCTGGGCCACCAGAACTGTTGTTTGAGGAGCGAGAGGGTTCTGTTGGTCCCTGGATGCCCAGTGCCCAGGGAAGTATGTGTAGTATGGATGAGGGGAATGCGTTCGTCGTCAGGGACGAATCGGAGGTTCGGCGGGCACCCCGGCGGAGGCGTTGGAGCAGGATCTGATGCGGCTGGAGGGGTCATCCATTGGATAGGGCAGGAGAACAAACTTTCAGGTAGGATGGGTTCGACTGGTTCTGGTTCTTCTTCTGGTGCATGGAGACGAGAGAGAGCATCGGCACGTACATTCTTCGCACCAGGTCTGTATGAGATTGAGAACCGGAATCGGTTAAAGAACAAGGCCCATCGGGCCTGTCTCGGGTTAAGTCTTTTAGCTTCTCGTAGATAGAGCAGGTTCTTGTGGTCGGTCAATACCTGAAATGGTAAATTAGACCCTTCCAACCAATGTCTCCACTCTTCCAACGCAAGTTTGATGGCCAGGAGTTCTCTGTTACCAATGTCGTAATTCCTCTCCGCCGGGGTAAGCTTTCTGGAGAAGTATGCACACGGCTTGAGTTGAGGTGGGTTCCCCTGCTGCTGCGATAGGATAGCCCCGACTCCTGTGGTTGAGGCGTCGACTTCCACGACGAACTGCTTTGTAGGATCTGGATGACAGAGAATGGGAGCAGAAGTGAAGGCAGTCTTCAAGTGTTCGAACGCTTGGTCAGCGTCAGGCGACCAGGTAAGAGTTTTGGGTCTTCCCTTAAGCATGGAGGTGAGTGGATTAGCAAGTATACTAAACCCCTCGATGAATCGCCGGTAAAAGTTAGCGAAACCTAAGAATTTCTGCAGTTCTTTAACCGTCCTGGGTTTGGGCCATTTGGTGATCGCCTCTACCTTTCCTTGATCCATACTCACTCCAGCGGGGTCAATGTTGTATCCGAGGTACTGGGTGGATCTCTGATGGAATGAGCATTTCTCTGCTTTCAGGAATAATTGGTGTTCACGAAGTTTGGTGAGGACCTGTTTGACATGTTGGTGATGTTCTTGAATAGAGGAAGAGAAGATCAGAATGTCGTCAATGTAAATGAGTACGAACTTATCCAGAAATTCTCGGAAGATGTCATGCATGCAGTCCTGGAAGATAGAGGGGGCGTTTACTAAACCATACGGCATCACAAGATATTCGTAGTGGCCAGTAGGGGTACTAAAAGCAGTCTTCCATTCATCCCCGTGCCTTATTCTGATCAAATTATAAGCACTGCGAAGGTCCAACTTGGTAAATACCTTAGCCCCTCGTAACTTCTCCAGAGCAGCGGGAACGAGGGGTAGTGGATACTTGAATGGAATGGTTACCTTATTGAGAGTTCGGTAATCAATGCATGGTCTGAGTCCTCCGTCCTTTTTTGCCACAAAGAAGAAGCTTGACGCAGCAGGGGACGTAGATGGTCGAATATAGCCGTGTGCAAGAGCTTCTTGGATATACTCCTCCATAGCCTTGGTTTCAGGGATGGAGAGAGGGTAGATCCTACCCCTGGGCAACTGAGCATCTGGGAGCAGGTTTATAGCGCAGTCCCATGGGCGGTGAGGTGGCAGACGAGCGGCTCTCCTGGGGCAGAAAACATCCTGAAAGGAATGATATTCGGGGGGAATGTCAGTAGATTGTTTCTCAACAGGACTTTCAATAGAGGTAGTACAAACCGTCAGAGAGGTTGGCGCACATAGTGGGAGTTTGGGGAAACAGGTAGGCCAACACTGGGAACCCCATTTCATAATCTCACCCGTGCCCCAGGAGAGGATGGGTTCATGTCTCGCTAGCCACGGACGTCCCAGCACGATGTCGATCGCAGATCCTTCTAGCACCAACAGTGAGATCTCCTCGTGATGGCACACCCCAAATTCGAGACTGATAGGTAGGGTGCGACGACGCACTTCCCGAGTAGAGAGGGGTTTCCCATCAATGGACTGGACCTGATATCTCTTCTCCGTAGGTTCCGTCCGTAGGCGAAGTTGGCGTACCAGGTGTCCCGCAATGAAATTGCCCGCGGATCCAGAGTCTATAAGGGCAGCCACAGAAAGGGAAACTCCCTTAGCAGTAAGAGTTACAGGGTAAGTGCAGGGGTGCATATTTTCAGTGATGTGCAGAACTTGACTCACCATCACACGAGGAAGTCGAAGGGGGCAGTTCTTGATCACATGATTGGGCTGTCCACAGTATAAGCAAAGTCCAGAGGACAGTCGCCGTTGACGTTCTATCGGTGTGAGCCGACGTCTACTAATATCCATAGGCTCCAAGGAAGGTCCGGCCTGGCCGGTGAATTTGGGTGCACAGGAGTTTTCAGTTCTTACGTGGGAGGTCGTTTGTGAATAGGCAGTAACCCGGGCAGAACATCGGAGACTGAGCTGTATGAATTTTTCCAGTCCTATAGCGTCATCATAAGGAGCCAGCATCATCCGAAGATTCGGTTCTAAACCTTGCCGGTAGGTAGTAACCAGCGCCCGCTCGTTCCATCCACTGACTGCTGCTAGAGTGCGGAATCTGATGGAATAGTCCTGTACTGTGAGGTTGTTCTGACGGAAGTGGTATAAATCCTCACCAGCAGAAGCATCAGAATCAGTCCTTCCAAACACCTCTTGGAAATGGGCAGCGAAGGCATTGTAGGAACTGACAGCGGGTCCAGCTTGGCTCCAGATCGACTCGGCCCAACGTAGAGCTTTTCCTGACAAACAAGAGACCACATATCCAATCTTTGAATTATCCGAGTGGTATACATGAGGGTAAGTTGTGAATGTGATCGAACATTGGAGTAGGAACCCCTTGCAATCCCCCGCCTCGCCAGAGTAGGGCGTAGGTCGCACCATTGGGCATACTACCGGCGCAGGCGAAGGAGGGTTGTTTACTTCCGGGTTGCTACGTGGGGTTTGGGATAGCGAGGACGCCGTTGGAGGTAGTGTGGAAAGGATCGATTGACGGAGAGCTTCAACGATCTCCTGGAAGGGATCGGCGGTGCTCATGTTGCTCTCGTTTGTCTTTTTAAGGTCCGATCTTCTGTTAAGGAAGCGGACAGACAACGGAGTAAAGGAATATAACTGGGTTTTATTAAACAAAGGTTCTTCGCAAACTGCGGAAAAAAGGTAACTCAAAAGTACGTGGGTCCAATTCAAAACAAAGAGGATAAACAAACTGAAAGTCTTTCTTGATCTAGTGAGGAATCGTTGGAGCACACCACACCGATGGAGACCACCCCACATCACCGAGATGGAGGAGCAATGGAGAAGATCCACGAGGAGGTCACACTTGAGGCGAAGGAATACTCTGGAGGAATCACAGGAAAGTATACGGTAAGTATTTCCACAGGGAAAGAGCATAAGCAAGAGTCCACTTACGAGCAACGAGATCGGACAGAGAGTGAACTGGTGAGTGAGCTTTTATGTGGTGTGGTAATGGGTGTCAGGTGTGCTGAGCAGGTGTGGCTGGTTAATACTCCGGAGAGGGTGCTCGCTGCGTGTCTGTGAGGGTGGAGCCTGGTGTGGACGTAA